>LR749707.1:1170079-1337493 GCA_902729485.2 Mus minutoides
CTTCTCTAGCAATCATCAAATGTCAAAAGCTCCCAGCTGGAGGTGGGACCCTCTCAGCCCCCACATCCCATCCATCACACCATCCACTCTGGAATGCTGACTGGCTGGATCATGTACTGGCAGCCTCAGCTACAGTGAACTTATGAGCACAAAGGCCCCCTCATGTCTAGAGACTTGCAGCATCTTCCCTGGTCTCTGCTCTCAATCTCTCTGCCTCCTCTTCCTTGGGGGGTTAGGGATGATGGAGATGTCCCGTTTGGTGGTAGTGGTGGTGGTATGGGGGGAGGGGGCGGGTTTACCATTTCTTGATGTCGTACCAAACAGTGTATCTTAAGGATCCTTTTGTATGCACAGCACACTGCTAAGAGCTAGGTGCCAGATTCATCCAACATCCTTATCAGCCCATGTCTTAGAGATGCTGATGTATTCAAACCCCAGGGTTCCAGTGGGTGGTACCCAAGAAATGGGAAGTCTGGATCCTAACAGGGAGCTTCTTTCCTTCTGGTTTCCACTTCCTCAGAGCACTTGGTAAAGTCAACTAACAAATGAGAAAGAGACGGTTGCAATGACTGATGTTTGCACACAGTGCAGTGTGACTCTGAACATGTGGGATGCTCTCAGTTTTTATAACCCACATCACCTCTACGCCTTCAAAGTGACCCCAGTGCACACAAAGGATGTCTTGTGCTATAACATTTAAGTTGATAATAGCAGTCATGATCAACTTTTATTGTTTTTTTTTTGCACAAATAGCCATTAAAATGACTTTATAAAAACATATCTTCTCCCCCCACAAATATACTTAGCTTCCAACAACTACCTTTATGTTTTTTCTCCCCCAGAGGCAGTGGGAAGAGAGGGAAGAAATAGAAGATGAGGTTTAAAAGTATATCTCAGGTAGACTTAAGTACTTGGCAATTATTCCCTTCATTAAAAAAAGTCAGCTTTGTAACTGAGAAATACATCAAAAGAACAGTGTATCCACTTGATTAAAAAAGATGTCACTGGGTGCCACAAGTTTATACCTAGCATTATCCAGATTCTTGTCTGTAGGGTTATTAAACAGTGGTTTTAAATGACACACATCTAGCTGGGCAGTGGTGGTGCACACCTCTGATCCCAACAAGGGCAGGCAGATCTCTGAGTTCGAGGGCAGCCCAGTCTACAGAGCTCCAAGACAGCAAGAGCTACACAGAGAAACCCTGTCTTGAAAACCAAAATAAATAAACAAAAAATGACACTCACCAAGATCTTCAGTTAAATAATCTCCTATCTAGACTGAATTATGGAAGAGCTGACATTTAAAAAAAATACCATTTATTTATTCATTTATTAAAATCTGATAATGCCCCAGAGAGTAAGGAGCCTATGTATAGAAAGAAAGTACAATCTTATTACCTCAGCCATTAAGCAAATGCTATCCACTGCCAGTCCCGTATCAGCCTGCTTGGACTGATACTCCTATTTGAATGAAGTCCTGCAACTCCCGAGCACAGCTGTGGAGCCAGCCACTCCCAGAACAGGAACATCTTCATCTTTAGGGTTTCCTGGTTAGTCTCAGTATCGTTAAGCACAATGGTACTTTTTTTTTCTTAATGAGTATGCATGGATTAAGGCAAAAGGACACAGACCAGCTTCTTGAGTAGCTAATTTTCTATCGTATTTAAAGATGCTTCGGAGCTGTACAGGCTGCAGGTCAGCTGGCTGAAAAGACAAGTTGTCCCTGGACCAATGTTGGACAATTAGCCAAGAGATTACGATGCTCCCGGTATCTTCCTGCTGTTTACTGTCGGGACCATCCCTCAGCATGACACTCAATCAATGCTGACATTCAAATGACACTACTTATTTGCTACGTATCTTGACTGTGTAGATTATTTTCTTATTTAAAATAGTTAATAATTGGGTAATAATCTACTTATTCTTTGTAAACTCTCCATTGCATACTTTTTTGCTTTTACAGCCGTTTTCTGCAAGGCTGTTAGATTCTTTTTCTGTCATGTTCTTCACGTAACTATGCGGTCCTTTCCCTTCAAAAGAGGAAGGATGTTTAAAAGAGCCTCCAATTCTATCCCACAATGTGAAATACTGTCCATAGTTATAGTCAAAGAACAAGTGGTGGTCTGTGTGATGAGCTGACCCGTTAATAAATGGCCTTAAGATCTGGGGAACCCGAAAATCACCATCATGAATAGAAATTGTCCAGACATTAACCAAGACATATAAACCTAAGTAGACCACTTTGTGCAGCGGAAAGACAAAGGGGTATATATGGTAAGGCAGACTCTGAAGGAAGCCATCCACAGGGTGAAAAGCATGACTTGCAAACGGCGTGGGGATCTTCCAAATATGATGTGGTTTATGTATGCGCTGAGGAAGAAAGGGATAAGGTTAGAGCCATCTGCTCCGTCTGAGGCAAGGGTAAACTTAGCTTCCACTCCTGGTACACACAGGAAGTGGCAAAGTCACTCCTCTACCCAAAAGATTGAACTGTAAGACAGTCCAGACCCACAAAGAAAAATCTAAATAAAATGTGATAGGATCTGTGATGGCTGGCTGGCAGCTAGAGGAGCCTGGACATTTATACAGGCAAGGGGAGCCCCTAGAATCCAGAGTACAACGGGATAATACTGAAATGTGGGAGTCACCCCCTAGTCTCCCCTCTGAATGACGCTCTACCTTGTAGACCAGTCTGTGGTGCAGGCCCCTATGAATCCAGTAGATCAACATGTCCGTGAAAAAGAGGAAGGATACCACGCTAAGCAGGAGATGAATCCAGCCTAAAAGAGACCACACAGAACAGGAGTCAGAGTAGCCTCCAGGGTCGTTGTTCCCTTTCCACAGGTCCACAAAATGCAGAAGGGGAACCTAAACTCAAACATGAGCCACTTATTATAGGTTCATCTCCCTTTGCTACCTACAACTGGTTACTTTCCTCCTTCTGTTCTTTTTTGTCTCTTCCCCTTCCTCTTCTCCTCCTTCTCCCTCCTCCTCCTCCTCGTCAATTTGAAATGTTCTACCTTTCATTAATTTTGTAATATTTAATTTAAATTCTTACCTGCTATGTAAAACCATACAAATTGCCCATACAGTATTTTTTCATTTTATGATTTAACTTTATTATTTTTGTTGTTGTTGTTGTTTTGTTTTGTTGTTTTCTGAGACAGGATCTCTCTGTGTAGTCCTGACTGTCCTAAAACTCACTCTATAGACCAGGGTAGACTCGAACTCAGAGACCCACTTGTCTCTGCCTCTCAATTAAAGGGGTGGAGCGCCACCAAACCCTGGCATCAATTTTATTCTTTTCAATTATGTGTATGCTTTGCATGTGAATGCCAGAGACTCTGGCTCCCTGTGGCTGAAGTTACTGGCAGTTGTGACCCACCAATGTGGGTGCTGGGATCTGAACTTGGGTCCTCTTAACTGCTGAGCTATCTTTCTGGCACAAGTATTTCCTAACTAAACTACAAAGATGCCCATGGGACAGGACAGCCCCTACCTTAGGAAAGTGCACTACCTCCTTGCCTGGAGCTTAACTCCCACTAAACACCTTAGTTCCAGAAACTCACTGCATAATGAGCCACTTTCTGAGATTTCCAGCCTTATCCTCCTGGGACTTTGTCCACCAGGCCAATGCACTCAAGCTCCCTCCAGGGTCTATGGCATCTTACCCCTGACTCTGGCCCACACTGTCCTAAGTGTCTAGAATTTCCTCTCCCTGATTTTGCTCATTCTCACACATTGTCAAAGCCTCCTAATTAGCCCCCTCCTACTTTGAGAGCATACTCTGGTATCAGCATACCTGGGCTCAAGCCTCTGACCCACCATCTGTTTGCTGGGCTTACAGGCAGGTTCTTGACTCTCTGTTCCCTACTGTGGCCCTTTGTAAGAGCAGCCTAGCAACAAGCCCAGCTCTGCAGAGATGCTAAGGAAAAGCAGTGGGCTGACACAGGGCAGAGCTGAGGACTGCTGCTGGGTTGCCAGCCTCAGCGAATGCCTTTCTTCCTGCCTGCGCTCTGGGTGTCAGGAATGTGTCTTGAAGTGTAACTTCAGAATGGTACAGAAGTCATTGTGGGATTGTTTTTAAGAAATATAAAAAATCTAAAGCTCTAAATGTTACGGGTCAATTTCTAAATTCTGGACAGAATCGATGAACTACTATATCTAATGTACTCTATGACAGTATTTACAGAGAGGACACAATGATCACATTCATTAAAGCACCAGAATGCAAAGCACATGCGCAGTATTACATTTCTCCAATGTAATCAAGGAGCTGGGTGGGCACAGACAGAAGAGAGGACATGGCAGCCAGGGAGAACACACGGATAGGTGATTTCCAGTAATGCTCACATCCTACGGGGATTCCCTTCCCAGCATGTTGAACAATCATAGGGAATAGACACGGGGGCCCAGCCCTGATCAGTACCCACTTAGGCAGACAATGGCATCCAGAACTGACTTTAGAAATGACAGTGAAGTTAAGGAAATGCACACGTGTGGCAAGACATGAAGGGAAGACAGCAGGCAGTCAAAACAACTGGACGGTTGGGAAGAAAAGAGAAAAAGGCAGGTTTGGCGCTTTAAAGAAAGTAACCCTATGGAGGCACACTCTACACATTTAAAGCCTGCCTGGGCAACCTAGCAAACCCTGTCAAGAAAGAAGAACAAGGAAAAGAAGGGGAGGCTGGGGAGGGAAGGGAGAAAGGAGGGGAAGAAAAGGAAGGGAAGGAGAGGGGAGGAAGGGAGGTAGGCTGGCCGATCCTTAGAAACAACCACAAGAACAAAAAACCAGGCGTGGTAATATGGATTTGGAGTCTCAGCACTGGTGAGGGAGAAACAGCCAGCCAGAACTGGACACACTGATAAACTACAAGTCAATTAGAGACTCAGTCTAGACTTGGCCTGGTGGTACTGCCCTAAATCCCAGCACTTGGGGAGGCGCAGGGAGATGGATCTCTGTGTGTTTGGGGCCAGCCTGCTTCTCCTTAAGTGAGTTCCAGGCCCAGGGCCACATATCAAGGCCCTGTCTCACCACAGACAAACAAACAAACAAACAAACAGAAGCTAAAGAGTAATCCTGAAGATGACATTTGAGGAGGCCCTTGGCCTTTTGTGCACATGAACACTCACACATGTGTGTTGTGTCCACACACACACACACACACACACACACACACTCGTACAAAAAACAAACACTAGAAAGGGGGACAAGGTGGGAGAGAGAGGCCCTACTAACTTTCACGTAGGGTCTCCTGGGATCTGCTCACCAATTGGAAAGTCTCCGATGTCATCATAGAGTTTGCTGTAACCCCTCAGCTCCAGCAGGAACAGTGAGACCGTGGGGATGCTGATCCAAGGCAAAGACTTGACAGTGAACACAATCTCACGAGAGACTTGGTTCTGAAGACGAAAGTTCCGATTACTTAAAACTCACAAAAATCTGTTCAACAAAACTGTCATAAAGTTGACTGGGGGTGGAGTTTTTAAATGTTCTGTCTGTTCCTGGAATCTAACTCATATCAGGCAAGAACTCTACCACTGAACTACACTCCTACCCCTCAATTCTTTCTCTCTTTTCCTCAGATTTGATTTTTAAGCATGCGTGTGTGTGTGTGTATATATGTGTGTGTGTGTGTGTGTGTGTGTGTGTGTGTGTGTGTGTGTGTGTGTAGAGGGGCATGTGAATGCACTGTCTGCAGAAGCCAGATAATCCCGGGGAGCTGGCGTTTCAGGCAGCTTTGAGCTGTTAACATGGCTGCTGTAGACCAAACCGGGGTCCTCTGCAGAAGCAAAATACACTGTTAAGCCCACTTTTCAGGTCCACTAAGTTCTCTTTTACACTAAAAGGCTTACTTCTAAAACTTTTCCCATGAAGATTCCAATGTGTAGGAAAGTGGAAAGAAAGCGTTCCCTGACACCAACCAAAAGCAGCAAGTACCTTCCCTTCTGAAGTCTTTTCTCTTCCTCACCAAATCTGTATGCTGAGTTTCTGCTTATGGAATAATCTTCAAATGAGCTCCCCTCCCCAGCTCCTTGCAGCACAGGGACTACCTGACAAATACCCCGAATAGTCACAGAGAACTGTTCCAAGCTAATTAGAACAAGTCTCAAGTGCTGAACTTGGATCCCCGGCTCAGCCAGAGAAAATACGCACATGATAAAAACACCTGTCAGCATGCAAAAGCTAGAGAGTTAAGTATTCACATGAACACAATAATCACAAGCCTACATTCACTCATCAAGGATCAGCAAAATCGTTCTCATCTATGTCCCGGGTGAAGTAAGAGCTAACAGAAAACAACAGGGTCCCCATATTAGTTAGAATACAAGAAGAAAAGAGGTGATTAACCATTACAAAAACAGCCAAGCTCCTCATGGGCTTGATTTCAGAAGTGTTATTAACTAACATATTACTCCAAGATGGTAACAGAAGCTGGAAAAACATCTCTTACCTTTAAAAACTGTGGGTGTTTCATTAAGGAATGATCATAGACCAAATAATAGCTGAGGGTTGCACAGAAGAAGTAGAGAATGTAAGCACCCAGGTTCGTGACAATCAGGAGACTAATAGTTTGTCGGATGATGTTGTCCTCGGGCCACGTGGCTGGATACACATAGGGAGTGAAGAAGTAGTAATCGGCTACACTGAGAACCAGGTCCATTGCAGCCCCTGCAAGACAAAGGGGTGGCGTCTCACTCCTCGCCTCTCTTCGTTTCTGCAAAGCAGTGTATAAAGTTTGCAGACTAAGAGCCACCTTATGTAGTATAGATGTGGCCACCAGCCTCCCCAGCCAGGATCAATGTACCATCCCTAATCTGACCTCTTCCTATTTTAAACAAGGCTGCAATTAGACATTGATCACACGCCAGGGCCAGGATTCCCAAATGATGGCCCAGCACAGTGCAAGACCCCTTTAAATGGATTTCTTCTCCGTTTATCATCATTTATCATCCTAAGTTTTAGCTTAAGCACTAGTTATTACCAGATGCCTTTAGTGATATTCCCATGAGGGTTCACAACATAGCTACCCATTCTATCATACTTATCCTCACCCACGCTTGCTTAGTAACTTTCCGGCGGTTTCTCAATCATGCCACCAGAAGTAACATGACCAATGGTTTAGCATTTCTTCAAGAGTAGCCTCCCTGAGTTTATTACTCATGGCCTGATGGGGTTAAGTATCAATGTCTTTTTAGTGTTAGAAAATCCTTCAGTTGGGCTGGGGAGATGGCTTAGTCAACCAAGTGCTTGGCTTGCAAATCCGAGGACCTTGAGTTTGGCTCCCCAGTATGCAGTGAAGAGCAGAGCATGGTGGCTTGTCTAAATAATCACACTGATGCTAAGATTGGAAGGAGAGACAGGAGGGCCTGGAACTTCCTGGTCAGCTAGCTCAGCCCACCTCGGAGAGCTTTAGGCCAATGAAAAACACTATCTCACATAAAAGATAAAAGGTACCCAGGGACCTTTGACCTTCATATGTGTGCACAAGCAGGCATGCACGTGTACACACAAAGGTACACACACATGTACACACACACACACACACACACACATGTAAAAATCTTCCAACTATTGGCTGGCTTATCCCTGCCTGCTCACATGAAAACATTTTTTTTAAGATTTATTTTTCTTTTATGTGTATATGTTTGCCTGACTGCTGATCGCATGAGTACAGGTGGCTGTGCGGAGAGGAGAATACGTCAACACCCCTGGAGCTGGTGGTTGTACGATGCCTGATGTGAACAACAGGAGCCGGACTTGGGTCCTCTGCAAGGATCTTGTCTGCTCAGGGATCTCGCTGGCCCTCCTGAATGTTTACTTATGCTCATCTGCCAACACCGCTTTGTGCAGGGACTGGTTTTGAGACTAGATCTTTCTAGGAAATTATGATTGCCTGGCCTATGCTAACTACGTAAGCAGGATATAAACACCTGCTTTTCTAAGCACAACACTACTTGGTAAGAAAGGTTGTCTTGTAGTTATAGTGGAGGAAAAGGAAATGCTATAAACATTCTTTTTAAAAAATTAAAAAAGATTTATTTATTTATTTTATGTATATGAGTACATATGTTGCTCTCTTCACACACACCAGAAGAAGGCATCAGATCCCATTACAGATGGTCGTGAGCCACCATGTGGTTGCTGGGAATTGAACTCAGGACCTCTGGAAGAGCAGTCAGTGCTCTTAACCACTGAGCCATCATCTCTCTGGCCTTATAAACATTCTTTTTAGCATGAAGTTAAGAAGAATGCACAGAAGCCTTGTCTGGGCATAAGGAAAGTTCCAGAGGACCTTTCACTAGACTTTTAGATATTCTCTGTGCCACTTCCTTTCATTCTAGCCCCTCCCTTCTCGATGCTGCTGTGAGTACACACTGGTCTGTTCACACTTTCACAATTCTGCATTTACACCATCTGGTTTCAGGATCAATGCAGCCTCCGGTGATACCTGTTGTCATTATTTATTGTCAAGCCTACTTGATCAAACATGGCTAACATTTCATTTTCCTCTCCTAGGCCATATTTTGGTAGTCACTTCCAGTTAAACTCAACCATTTGTCTTGCCCATCCGTAAGTCACGTATGGTGTTAGATCCCAGGCTCTCAGTGGAATGCCTCAGAGACGCAGCATTGCGCCAGCATCCCCCTCAATACTGTCCTGTGCAGTAGTGACAGCAGCTTCATCCTCGCTGCCACCCACAGGCTGTCTTCAGACACTTCTGACCTTTTCACATGGAAGTAAAGCTAAAGTTAACAAAAGAATAGACAAACAAACAACAAAACGTGTCCAGAAGGCACAGGCAGGAATACCTGGTATGTGACTCAATAAAAAATGGTTGTGTCTGTCACTTGGAGGCAGGATCTACCATCAGATAAGGGCCAGGACTGAACCTATGAGGAAAAAAAAAAACTAGATCTCAGGGCTTCCAGGCTTTGACACAACGGACGGCTCCTGTACTAAGTAAACAATTGCAGGCACACCATGATAACCTAACTGGGTGCGGGTGGTTCAACTGCTCCCACAGGTACCGAACTGCTTCGTGCATTCTCAAACAATGGAAGACAGTGTCAATCTCTCCACAACCCCTGGAGTATCTTCAACGCAACAGGGAAGAAAAGGTATCTTGGTGCATACGACTCCATATTCAGCTCGAGTGCTACTGAGCACAGCTTCATATGTGTGTACCACGTGACACTTTTCCTGGGAAGGCTCTGCGTCTCTACCCTTTGGTCGCTTTCCCCTGGGATTTTTCAGTTTCATTAAAAAACCTTTCCTACCCCAGCCATTCTCCCTGAAGCTCATTCCTCAGGCCACACTCCCTCTACAGCTTCACAGGAAGCCAAAACCAGAGGTTTTCAGCATCAGCCCCAGCTGGGAGGTGTTTGCTAAGGAACTTAGCCTGTTGCTTATGGAATGAGCCACACATGTTTTCTCTCATCCTGAAAAACTTACATTGTCAGGTGCTCATTTCTCCATCATATATGTCACGCATAATTCAAAAAACAAATTAACCAATATCAAGTGCTAGATAGTGAGAAACACCCACATGGCCATACAATATTGTACGTAATTTTAAAGGTTCAACCCCTTAAAGTCAAAGAGAGCCCATGGATTCTAAGATAATAATAGGCATTATTGCTTGAAACGTAAGTTTACACAATTTTTGTCTTTAAAATATGGTTATCGGAGGCCGGGTGTGGTGGCGCACGCCTTTAATCCCAGCACTAGGGAGGCAGAGACAGGCGGATTTCTGAGTTCGAAGCCAGCCTGGTCTACAAAGTGAGTTCCAGGACAGCCAGGGCTATACAGAGAAACCCTGTCTCGAAAAGCCAAAATATATATATATATGGTTATCGGGCTGGCAAGATGGCTCAGTGGTTAAGAGCGCCGACTGCTCTTCCGAAGGTCCCAAGTTCAAATCCCAGCAACCACATGGTGGTTCACAAGCATCGGTAACAAAATCCGATGCCCTCTTCTGGAGTGTCTGAAGACAGCTACAATGTACTTACATGTAATAAATAAATCTAAAAAAAAGAAAAAAACCATGGTTATCAATTAAATGGGCCTGGGGTGTAATTCAGTGATAGTCCTTTGGCCTCTAGTATGTCCAAAGCCTTGGTTCCTACCCCAGCATCAGATAAATAAGTAAATAAATATATAAATACTCTAATATACTTAAATGACTTAAAACTATTATATTTTTATTAACTGAAAAAAGTACAGAACACTACTAGCCATTTATATATATTTTTTAAAAAGCCAGGTGTGGTGGCGCACACCTTTAATCCCAGCACTTGGGAGGCAGAGGCAGGCAGATTTCTGACAGCCAGGGCTACACAGAGAAACCCTGTCTCAAACAAACAAAAACTACATATTATTTTAAGCCCTCCACCACCACCACCCCTTTGGCTATGTGGCCTGGAACTTGCATTCTCCTGCTTCAGTCCGCAGAGCTCTTGGATTCTCTGCAGTACCTCTCATTTGGCCTTTACATCTGGAGGAGTGATGGAGAGATTCTCCCATCTAATTCTCATAAGTCTATAAAGTGTGTTCGCGTAGAATCTTAATATACAGGATAGTGAAGGCGCAATGCCTTAAACAACTTTGTTCTGTAAGGAGCAGTCGATGCAATGTAGTAAAGCCTAGTGCCTGTTCTACACAGCAATACCTCCCTAGAGTCACACATACAGATGGGGAATTCTGAGTTCTCCACATTCATTATATTACACGATGAATGCAAAAGTCCGCAAGAGAGCAAGGGTCAGAAGGTAAGGACTTTAACACAACTGATGAAAATGCAAACTCAAGCTAACACATAAAATATTCAAGTAACTTCGCCGCCGCCAAGGCCCTGTTTCCACTTATACCACCTCCCAATTTACTCGGCAATAAAGCAGGGATGCCAGTATGAGTGACTTCTTTTTTTTTTTCCCTTTGGTTTGGTTTTTCGAGTGACTTCTTAATGATGCTTAAAGTGTGAATGCTGCCGCTTATGGTCTTCAGAAAGGCAGGGGGTGCCGGCCCACCAACCTCCCTAGGCCGCAGTCGGACGCTGGTTAGCAACCTGGTGCCTTCTCCAGGAGAAGCCGGTGGCAAAGCAAATCACCAGCTTTTCCCACCTCACCCTGGATGTGGGATCCACAGTAGACAGGCAACCTCTAGCACTGGCAGGGACCCAGCTTTACCGTGCCAGGGCCCTTCCCTGCTCCCATATAACTTTGTCCCCAACGCAGGCCCCGGGTCCCAAGGTGTCCGCCAGGCCAGCCCCCACCCCCACCCCCCACCTCCCATGCCACCTGCGCTTTAGCAGGGACGGCCACACGGATGCGGAGGATGCCGTACGGGCGCCGGGCACCCGGGGATCCCTCGCGATCGCCCGCGGGCCCTCCCACTCGCGGCTGTCCAGCTGCCAGCGCACGGAACCTACCTGCCAGGCCCAGCCGCTCCGTCGGGCGCAGCTTTACAGCCAGCGGAGTGTACGAGCCCGAGCGCCCGAGACACCGCCCGCTCAGCAGAGCCCCGCCCATGTGCAGGCAGCCCGCCAATCAGCGGCCGGCGCAATAAGCTGATGTGACGGCGGATCGCGCGACCTGGACCGGCGTGTTCGCGGCGGTCACGTGGTCGCCGCGTAGGCGTCCCGCGCTCCCCACGCCCCCCGCACCTCCCTACCCGGGTCCAGCACTCTGCCGGGACTATCCAGGCGCTTCCTGATGCTGCTGCGGGGCGGGCGAAACGTGCTTTCCTTCCCACATTCTTCCCGTCCAGCAAGTTGACGAGAATCGTGCAAAGGACCCGGGATGAGTGCAAAATGACAGCCAGAAGTAGGATTAATGACACTTCCTTTGACGTTAATGGCGGAGTCTTTTGCCTCATTCTTGTGACTCAAACATTCATCAATCCGCAGTTATTTTTCACTTCCCTGCAAGTCCTCGTATGCAGCATTAAAATATGTAAATCGAAAGTTATGTGTAGCAGGGTAAATTTAAAAAGCAATTATTAACGGCGATAAAAATAGAAAAAGAGGTTATGATCTGGCCCAACCTGGTTTACATAGGCAAAGATTGGGGGGGGGGTGTGAATTTAAAGATCAAATTGGCTAATTATGACTTGGGAATGTAGACAGCAACGCATTCTATAAAATACAAGAGCTCCCTAAGGTGAGCAGTAGAGATCAGCAGTATTGGCCAAAATGAAAAGAACCTAGGAAGAAGAAAGGCCCAAAAGACAAGTACTTCAAAGTTACTTAAGAGAGGATTGACCTGTCGTCTGTTTCTGGTATTCAGGGTCCTACCGTCCTACCTACCAATTGATTTGTTTTGGTTTGGGTTTTTTTGTTTGTTTTGGTTGGAAGGAGCCGGGCATTTCAAAAGCCAGTTTGATGAAGTGGTATATTGAGCATGAGAGACGGGTTCTGGCTGGGTCTGATCTTCCAGAGCTCTGAGGCAAGAGCCTAGTCTAAAATGATTCTCTATAAACTTCACTTAATAAGTGTGTTTGCCAGCGTTCTCTGGAAGAACAGAACTGATAAGATGAATACATACGTAAAGAATTTATGAAACCAGCTTAAAGTAATAACAGTTGTCTCACACTGGAAGAGCTAAACCCCTAGCTGTTCCATCTACAAGGCTGGTTACCTTGCCAGCCAGAGTTATCCTATAATGGCTGTCTCACACTGGAAAAAGAACAGCCTGGTAGAGCATTTGTCCACCAGGCTCAGTGCCACAACAGTTCCTGTATACCTGGAGAGTCCCTGGCCTTCAGCCAACAATGGAAGTTTGGAATTAATAGTTTGGGTTTCAACCAAAGACAGCAACAGCAGCAAGCTCAACTGCCAGGGGAAGATGGAAAGACCAAGAAAGCTAAAGGGAAATCATGCTCAACCTGCTCTGCTCCCGGGCCTATTACCAGAAATGCTGCCCACACTTAAGGTAGCTTCTTTGATATCAACAGAGACAATGAGGACCATGAGGCTCTGTTCAGTCATTGCCGCTTCGTGGCAAGTTGTGGTGAAAACCAGCCACCACACTAAGATAAGGCAAAACTAGACAGGAGTATGTGTGAGTTCCACAGGTGAGCTTTGGAGTGAGGGCCTAGGCTTTGCACTGCTGTAGTCGATCTGGTCATCAGCTTTCCCCTGGGGCTTCCACTGTGGTACTTCCCAAGGTCCCATCTCCCATGCCCAACATTGACACCATCTGGGCAATGCTAGGAGTGTAGATGTGGGTATTAGGTTTCAGTCTTAAAGGAGAAGCAACTGGGTGACTCCACTCTGATTCCTTCTATAAGCAAGTTGTTCCTTGATAGCCAGGAGCCTCCCCTCTATAAAATAAAGTATGGTCCAACACTAGAATACAGATGAAAGCCAACTCAGTTTCTGAGCATGTCTCATCATTTTCTGACACTTCATCTTCTGATATTCCTGGGATGGTTAACCTTGCTTGTCATTCTATTGAATTAATAAACAAGACGGGGCTGGAGAGATGGCTCAATGGTGAAGAGCACTGACTACTCTCCCAGAGGACCTGGTTAGATTTCCCAGCACCCACACGGCAGCTCACAAACACCTGTAACTCCAGAGCCAGGGAAATCTGCTGCCCTTTTCTGGCATCTGCAGGCACCAGGCACACCCACAGTGCACAGAAATATGTATAGGCAAAACACGCCCCCGCAACCCCCAACACCAAAAATTTTTAAAATTAAACACCTAACAGATTAGTAAAGCATACTGCATAGTGTAGCTATGAGGGCATTTTTATCAAATCATAAGGATCTGACTTAATGGATTCAAAACTTAAGGACTACTGGGAGATAGTACAGGAGTGGTATGAAGGGACTGGTTGGAGGCAGGTTACTGATGAGGGAAGCCCTGGCAGTGAAAGAGGTGCATCACTCACACAGGCAGTAAAACAAAGGTCAGGCATTCATAGTGCCTGTCACGGACTCTGACTGCCTGGGTTCAGGCTAGCCACCCTCATGGTTTCTCTGGCCAGAAAAAGTGTTAACTTATTAGGAGGTGTGACTTATCACCTGCCTGTTTGACTGCTCAGGTGGTAAACTTCTGAGTGCTTTGGATTAAACTTTGCTAATTCTTCTTGTTCTATGACCCATTTCTTCTGGCTCCACTAACCTTGTTGCTTCCCATCTCTCCCCAAGATAGCATATGTGTGTATACAGGCACACACACACACATTTACTCATTCCAGATAGGGAACGATGACAAACCGAATCTGGACACCACCAAATCTGACTTGATGAACCACTGGGCTTTAATGGGGTTAATAATGGATGAGGGGTTACTTACAGGACTGAAATGACCAAGCAGCCCGTCAAAGCTGGGAGCCTGAGCGCATTGCTCAGCCTGCAGGCAGCTCAACAGGTTGGAGAGTGTCCTTTCCAGATGTCTCAGTTGGCTTGAGCCTCTTCCAGATAGATAGCTCAACTAGCTCGTTTCCTTCAGGCAGTTTGGCTGGCCTCTTCTTCCAGGTGCCTGGGCTTGTTTGCGATCGACTCTCAGTAGTCAGTACTGTTTATACTCTTTAGGATGGAGGGACCTAGTCAATCTGGTCAGTTTCAAGGACCTCCTGAAGCTATGATGGGTTGTTTCCTTCCTGTCTTAACAGAGCTTCCCTGCAAGATGAAATGCTACCCTCCCAACATCCAGCTGTTTCACCTCACTGTCAGCATCCGGTCCTCACTACTGCTTCTCTTTCCTTACAGTCTATGTCCTAGGAAATTTCCTCCAAAGTAGTGGCCTTGCAGAAAACTGCTACAAAACACCCACGTCATCATGAATCATCAACAGGGAACATTGAGGCCTATGGAAGATACCCTCTATTCAAGCTACAACATCCTCCACAAGATACTTGCCTCACCATGGGAGAAAACAATGGGAGACTCACAGGGCCACGGGAGGAATGATGAGAGAAGAGGAGACACCCTTGTGAGTGAATCAGAGGTAGCAGCATGGAGTAAGGTGCAGAGTGAAGCAATCCTTTGCTTGAATAACCACACGAAGGGACCGGTATCAGTTCAAGACATCTCAGGACCAAGTGAAGGGAGCTACCGCCCCGCCATCACAGACTGGGTTCCCTGGGGCATGGTCCGGGGCTGAAACGATAACTAGGGAGGGAGAAAAGGAAGACGCTAAGACGACATTGCCGATCAAAGCGAATACTTTATTGAAGGGTTATCTCTCAGGAAAAAGGGGGAAGGCCCCGCCTCTCAGTCAGTTCTGCGCAGGCGCCTGGAGTTTGGTGGGAAGCCTGAAGAATTGTGGGTGCGGGCAGGTGAGCTGGGCGGAGCCGGGGTCCAGGAAGACATCTCTTAGACTGCAGCTCACCTGAGTAGTGCTAATTAACAAGACAATGGATGCCACACCACATGTGGCTCTCCATGGCTGGTCTTCACATCAGCCATGCTGATGGGGGAAGGACTCTACAACCAAGGAGATGTATTTGCCTCTGAGGGACAAAAGACAAGGAAGAAGAGACAAAGACAGAGGATAAAGACTGGATGAAGGAAAGGGAGAAAAGAAACAAGGGAGGGCTACTGGGGGGGGGAGAAAAGGGGAGGGGAAGGGGCGGAATAGAGAAGGGTGCAGAGGATAAGAAGGCTTTGGGAATTTTGGAGAGTGAGAGAGTATGCAAATGGTGGCCAGGAAAAGGAAGAGAGGGATCCAGGGGCATCCTGGGAGCTGCTACTGTGATAGAAGGTTAAGTGCATGGCAGGTCTGAGGAGAGCATCCCTTCCTAACAGGAGAGTAGGATGTGAGGGTGAGAGGAGAGAAGAATGGGAAAAAGAGAAGCCATGGAAGGAACAAGTGAGGGAGGAGTCTGGAGGACTGACCATGACCCTGACTATGGATGAGGGAAAGGGGTAAGTGGGACCCCAGATTTCTCTCAGGACTGAGGAAGCGATCCCGGTATCTAGGACTGTGATAAGGCGACTTGGCATAGAAACTGAAATCCTAGGTTCCTGGAGAGTGGTCACTGTGGACTTAAGTCAGCTCAGTAGCAGAGCCTGGCCCCTATCATCCTCCACTGCTAGGCCCAACAAGTGTAAGGGAGATGCCAAAAGGTTGAATGAGCCTTCCCCCCCCACCAGCCCCACCCCAAGAATGCTCTTCCCTGGGGGCAGTTTGATGCCCAGTGGCCCTGTTATCGACACCTAGGGCAGGGCTGAATAGGTCTTTGAGAATTTGGATAGGCACGGGCCCAGTGGGTTTTTGTTTGTTTGTTTGTTTGTTTTTCCCCACATTTAAAGTAATGGCCTGCTGGCTCCTTCTGACCTGAGCTTCCCCTCCTTCGGGCCATCCTAGCAGCAGGAGTTTGATGGAAGGCCTTAGCCAAGAGTTGGAAATGGTGTTTTTGGTTACACTCATAGTGGTTGTGGAATACTTTCAATGCCAGGGTCAGACAGATTATCTAGTCGATATAGAGGCCAAGTGTGGGTACCAGTGGGTGACTTTCACAGAGCTCACGTCTGAGAGTTTTAGCCACATGAGGCTCGGAAAGAGACATCCCAGAGCTGACTCAGTCGGAATGGAGAGGGCAGAACCCATCACACTTGGTGGTCATTAGGCCAAGGTCAAAAGACTGTATGTAGTGGCCAGTTTTGAGTGTCAACTTGACACAGGCTGGAGTTATCACAGAAAAAGGAGCTTCAGTTGGGGAAGTACCTCCATGAGATCCAGCTGTGGGGTATTTTCTCAATTAGTGATCAAGGGGAAAGGGCCCCTTGTGGGTGGGGCCATCTCTGGGCTGGTAGTCTTGGGTTCTATAAGGGAGCAGGCTGAGCAAGCCAGGGGAAGCAAGCCAGTAAGGAACATCACTCTATGGCCCCTGCATCAGCTCCTGCTTCCTGACCTGTTTGAGTTCCAGTCCTGACATCCTTTGGTGATTAACAGCAATGTGGAAAGTGTAAGCTGAATAAAACCCTTTCTCCCCAACTTGCTTCTTGGTCATGATGTTTGTGCAGGAATAGAAACCCTGACTAAGACATTGGGCATCCCTATGTATCTCAAGAGATCAAAAAGTGAGATCTCTGAGGCAGAGGAGTTGTCAGCCAGTCTCTGTCACCAAGAGAGAGATACCAGTGGGTCCCATGTAAGAAAAAAAAAAAAAACGTGTCAGAGAAAAATACATATAACTTGATGATTTTAATATGCTTTGCAAAACTTAGTTAAATCTCTCTTTCACACACACACACACACACACACACACATACACACTTAGTCACGTATCATACACTGCAAGTGATTTTTTCAGAATAGCTGTTAATTTATAATTCATCATGGTTATTGATCCTGTACAAAGGAAAGTAAGATGGGAGAGTGTCACGTTGGGTTCAAGGATTTATTTGGCTATATTCTGTTCCTTAAGCTTAGAGATAGTTGTAAAAGTTTTCGGCTGGGCAGGCAGCTCTGTAGGAGAACATTTGCCAGGCATTTGGGAAACCTTGGCTTTGACCCCCAAAACAGTAAAAAAGACAAACAAACACCAAACACCAAAAGCACCCCGCTTCTGAGATGCACCCTGCTTCAGAGGTGGGGTTGTGGCTTAGTTGCAGAATGCTTGCTGAGCACACATAAACCCCTGAATTTGAGCACAGAGTAAACAGGGCATGTTGACTTAGCAGAAGCACTAAGATCAGAAGTTCAAGGTCATCCTTGGCCACATGAGTTTGACGTCATCCCAGGATATATGAAACCCCGATCTAAAAAAGAAATAGCTCTCAGCAAACAAGAGACAAAACACTTCGCCTGTGCAGGTACTTGTTTTCACTGACACTATTTAAATACACAGGTACCTTTTATACATTATCATGTATGAGTGCCTTTTTTGATTATTTCAAAAATTCAAGGTTAACTATTATTTTAAAAATAAGTAGTCTAAATCCCTGTCAGAAAGACTTCATTATGAAATTGGTTGCTTTTTCTTGGAAAACAACATATCAAATAGGTCCATCTGGTGGTGAGTCAGAGAATCTCCAGTGTGCCTGATGGAAGGCTTCTCCAAAGCTGTGGATTCCATACTGAACCAGCAATAATAACAATCCTTTGTGCGTCAAGTGAATACCGATTTTACAGAAGCACGGTAAAAACTCTTCACTCTATCCACAACCTGTTGAAAGATTTAAAATCAACTCCCTGAAACTCCGAGAGCCTGGGAAGCCTTCGATTTCCACTCTCCTCCCTCTTCCCAGAAGGGTATTCCTCACCCTTCAGGTGCCCTTGCCTCCCGTGTGACATCTTCCCAGTAGAGCGACCTACACATTCCTTCTTCTGTACTTGGATCCTGTCGCCACCTCCACTGCCAATCCTGAGGTGTATCCACGCAGTTACACAAAGGTCAGGTCACTGGATGAGCATGTTATTGAATGAAACAAACGAGTCACAGAGTGCACGTCTGCCCACATGAGTGGATTCCAACTTTGCATTGTTTCTTTGATGACCTCTTTACCTAATGAAGGCTCCTGCAGTAGGTAGGACTGTTCACAGCTGTCATCTCAGCCTGTGGGCAGTAAAGGCAGGAATATCAGAAGTTCAAGGTTATCCTTGGCTATATTAGAAAGTTGGAGCATAGCTACATCTAAGTTTCAGAAAAGAATCAAGCCACCAACAGACAAATCAACTGGGCTTTGGTGCCAACTCCTGAGCCTCAATCCCATCTTCACACTTATTAACCCTGTAACCTTGTGTCAATCAGCCCCATTCTTTTATTCCTCAGTTTCCTCATTTGTAAAATAAGGGTTGGAATTATATTAATCTCATATTGGTTATTGGGAAGAAGTGACCATTAGATATCACATAATTAGAAAAATGCCAAGAATGTAATAAGCATGCAATAAAGGTTAGCTATTATTGTTCTATTTGCAATTTTGAAAACATTAAAAGTATTATATTGTTTTGGTTTGAGGGGTTGGAGACCCAGATTTTTAATGAATCAGGTTTAAAATCGACTTCCTGCAATTCTGTGAGCCCGGAAAGCCTTTGATTTCCACTATTCTCATCTCTCTTGGAAATAACAGTGTGTGGATCGCACCAGACCCTTTTTGCTTCATAATGGGAGAGTGCAGGGCTAAATGCTGCCTTTACCCTCTTGTTAGTTCATTCGACCTTCTATAGTATGATTTTCATAAGTCGGCTTGCATTTCTGATGTTTCCCACGGTTCATCCTATCCGACTGAGCTTGGCCTGTCCTAAGAGTGCTTCCCAACATGTGCTTCTTCTATTCCCACCTAACTCTTTTTTTTTTTTTTTTTTTTTTGGTTTTTTTTGAGACAGGGTTTCTCTGTGTAGCCCTGGCTGTCCTGGAACTCACTCTGTAGACCAGGCTGGCCTCGAACTCAGAAATCCGCCTGCCTCTGCCTCCCGAGTGCTGGGATTAAAGGCGTGCGCCACCACACCCGGCTCCCACCCAACTCTTGATTCTGTATTTTCCTGCTGCTTTGGGACAACACTTTAAATACACCAATTCTTCAACTAGGAAACAGAACGAGAGCAAAGTGGGGAATCTCTCTCTCTCTCTCTCTCTCTCTCTCTCTCTCTCTCTCTTCTGTGTGTGTGTTTAAATAATAATGTCTAATTTTAAAACTTATTTCTTGCCAATATTTGGTGTTTCCAAATTTGCATAGACCACCTCTATGTTTCACTTCTGAATTTTCTAGAAAGCCTGGCTGAGCTGAGCCTTCCTGGTTTTTTAGCCTTGTCCTCGCCTGCAGGTCCTGACATGCACACAAACCTGCAGTCACTTTGCAATTTAGTAACCCAAATGATTCACACCCCTCTCCTCAAGAAAGAGATTTCTGCCCATGACAAGAACCCTGTTTTCTTAGTTTGAGATATCAGGCCACCTTCGCTGACATAAAAAGGAACTAGTGTTCTTGACAGTTCAGTGTCATTTGTACTCAAGCCAAGATGGTGGCTTGCAGCTCCCACTGAATTTCAGATCCGCGGCTGCTGCCTGCAAGGTCTCCACCTCCACACCTGACCAAGCTACTCCTTGCAGTTTGCAAGTTGTATACTAGACAGTCTTAGACGGTACCTTTCATATGGTATTCAGCACAGATTTGCATTTATTAAGATTAAACCACAGAGGCAGAAGTCATTTCAAACCATGGGATTGCATGGCTCACACAAAGACACAGCAGAAAGTGTCAACGTGTGAAGCACTTGTGACATGGGGACAGGGTAAAGAACCTCCTTTTAAGAAGTGTTAGATGGACTCCATAGGAAGAACAACATAGGCTGGATGAACCACCCAGTGCTCCCAGAGACTAGACCACCCACCCAGAAGTGTACATGGAGGGATCCATGGCTCCAAATATATATGTAGCAATGGGGAGGGAGGCCCTTGGTCCCGTGGAGGTTTGATGCCCCAGTGTAGGGGCGATGCTGGAGTTTTGGGCCAGGAAAGGATGGGTGGGTGAGCATCCTAATATAGGCAAAGAGGACAGGAGAGAAGGCAGATATGGAATGGGGAGCTGGTGGAGGGGTAACCTGGAAGTGCGATATCATTTGAGATATAAACAAATGCAATGATTAATAAATAAAAATTAAATTTAAAAAAGTCTTAGATGAGTGCATGGTACAAATTGCAATAGAAAGCTGTGCTGGAGAATTTAGCATAACTGAGGGGTCTCTTGGACCCTTTCCCTTCTCTATTGTCAGCTCTCCAAGCACAGGGGAGATACTGGCGAGGGAGGCAGCTCCTGAGAGAAGAGTGCTCTCTCCCACACTCCACTCAATCTACTGATGGCACAGCCAAGAGGTTAAACACCACCGATTCTTAGCTCTTAGGATGGTAGGGAGTATAGGACTCTATCTCTCCTGCCCGAGAAGCAGAACAGAAATGTGAGGGGAGAAGAGGGTGTGCACTCCATTTCCTCCTTTCTGTCTTCTTGATTATATTATATACCTTGAAAGTTACAATGAGATAAAGAAGCAGATTTTTATTTCACCACTTGGTAGGACAGAAATTTTATCTATAGGTGAAACTAACAAATGCTCTAGAGCAAAATTGTGATACATCGTCTTTATGGTCAGTCTGACTGGATTTATCACCACCTGGGGGCGTTTCTGGAGAGAATCAAGGAGGCGAGGAAATCCACCTACAAGGTGAATGTTCCCGTCATGCTCTGGGGTACCCATGAAATAAAACGGGTAAAGGGGAAGCCCAGAGCACCACAACCCTCCTCTGCTTCCTGATTCTCATGAACAGACTGCACCGTTGTGCCTCGCCATCCTTGTCATGATGGACGGACACTTCTGAGACAACCCAAATCACGGCTTCCTCTCAAATTGTTCCAGTCATAGTGCCAAGGAAGGCAATATAGAGATACATGCAAGACGGTTAAAGAAAGATATAAGTAGCCCTAACTATGTCATAGCATTTAAAATGTGTGATTAGCTGAAACTTCAAAGTCACTTTAAAAATATTAATTCTTCCCTCTCCTTTTAAAAATCATGATACAAAAAGTCACTGTGGCACAAATCTTATAAAAAGAGGGCATTATTTTTAGTTAACCAAAAACGTGAAAAAATTGCTTAAAACTCTTAAGGATAGCTGAGACTACACTGATGAATAGTTAGCCTACAGTGTGCCTGGCTCCTGAAGGTTAATGACGAAACAGTAAGGAGCAGGAAGGAAGATTTCCTGGAGATCTATTGAACAAAAAAAAATGAAAAACAGGAATGAACTTCAAATATTCCACAACGAAGGCTCTGATTAGAGGAAAGCTCCTTTTCTTTATTTTTTTATATTTATTTATTTCATGTTTATTTTATGTTTACATGAATGTGGGCCAGGAGGAGGATTTCGGACCCCTGGAACCGAGTTCTAGGCACCTGTGAGCCATCTTGTGGGTGCTGGAAATTGAATCTAGGTCCTCTGCAAGAGGAGCAGATGCTCTTAGCTGCTGACCCATCTCCCCAATCCTGAAAATTTCACTTTAAACTGAGTTAAGCATCCTGTGCTATTCCAAAATTAAGTGTTGACTTTGAGATGTGTATCACCATTTATTGAGCACTTTTTATGAAGCAGATCTCTCTCTCTCTCTTCTCTCTCTCTTCTCTCTCTCTCTCTCTCTTTCTCTCTCTCTCTCTCTCACCACAATCTCAGAGTCTCATAATCACTATAAGGTCAGGATTTTCTGTTCTCCATGTCTAGATGTGAGGTCTATACCCTAATGAAATGGCATTCCCCATGCAGGCAGCACAGATTGTAAGAGATGAAGCCACTCCCGTGACCTACCTCACCCACAAGGAGTGGACATTGCTCAGTTCCTGACGAAATGACATCTTTGGCAGATTTACTGCCACGTATGATTTTGAAATCCTCAACCAAACTGACCTTCCTCATTACACAGCCTGACTCTAGCTCAGGAGCAGCCAATCCAACATCGAGCTCATGACTCGTGCTATGGTCTGACATGCAAATCTTGGCCAGAGAAGGCCCACATTATCTCTATTGAATTGAATTTTTGAAATAGCCAATCAGGAAGTGGGTGAGGCAAACCTTGGAGACCGTGAAACAAGTATTGGGGGTGCTGTTAAAGGAATTAGAAGACACTATTGGTTGGAGCTGAATTTCTTCACAGAGTCCCAGCAGACCAGGCTAAAAACCGAAGTGGATTCACTCACTCTGGAGTTCCATCTCCCAAGAAATTGGGAGAAAGAAATAAGAGCCTTAAACTAAGTCAGTATGGAATATACCAGTGAGCCTGCCTCTGCCCTAATAATCACCAGAAAAATACTTCAAGTTAACCAGCTAATTGCTTTTCAAGAGTTCTCCCTCTGTGTGTCCTTCCTTGAAGGAAAATAATTGAAATAATCAACCCTTTTTGTGTTATTTGGTGTTTGCTTAGTTTGAACAGTGTTGAGAGTTGAACCTGGCACCTCATGTATAATAGAGCTATACCCCCCAGTCATATGTTTCCTATTCCTAATCTCCTCAATTTCCTGTACCTATAAAGCCAGTCTTCTCTTGCTCAGCTCACTGAATCAAGTTATTCTGTTTCATGGAATAAAATATTGCAGGATTCTAGAATCAGAAACCAATCCGATCAAGAGCACAACAACTGAATCTGTAATTTTTTTCTTTTGACAGAGCAGCCATGACTCAAAGGTGTCCCCAAAGTTTATGTGTTGGAAATTTAACCTGCAATCCAGTACTGTTATGAAGTGGGGCTTTTGAGAAGTGACCAGGTCTTGAGGACTCGGCTCTTGCAAATAAATTGAGGTCATGTGGAAATAGCATGCTGCTAATGCAATGGGTGTGGGTTTGTTATAAAAAGTAACCACAGCCCTGTCTTGCTTTCACACCTTCATCCATGGGATAGACAATGAAAAGCCCTTGCCTGTATCCCTGGATTTTGAACTTGCTGGCCCTAGATTGGATGAAATTAACCTTCAATAGAAAACATCAAGTGTGTGGTGGTGTAATAGCAAGGGGAAAGGGGAACAGACTGAGGGCAATTAACTTTGCTCTTAAGAACAGCTGCTAAGTAACTGAAATGGAGCTAGACTGTTGCACCACCAGTGGCAGAAATACCAATGAAGAAAAGGAATGGGTAGAATTGATCAGGAAAAAATAAAAGTAAAAAATTTTGTTTGTTTGTTTGCTGACCATACCAAATTCTACAAACAGTGCCTAACCTCCAAAATCAAACTCATATGATGCAGTATTATCTCATTTTCACTACCTGTTGTGCATCAGGAAGTTCTAAAGGGAAGTTCATGAAGACTTAGGAAGTAAACTTACAAATTTCAGGAAGTCCCTGAAACTTACCAGGTGCATAGAGCTCCCCTCTCCCCAAGGTTATATATAGGAAGTAAAGACTGCTTAAAAGAGGAGACTTTCCCATCTGTCCAGCGGCCTCTAAGTTTTTCAGAGACATCCAGGGTTCTAGCTTCATAAGTCATGACCCATGCTAACATGATCATGAGCCCATGCAACTGTCTTTGTGTGATATGGTTCTGTAAATAACCCCTCACCTGTATTTCTGTAAGTAGCCACAGTAAACTCACTGGTTTGTCAGGATGTGTGTTCTCTTTGGATAGTATTGTTGCTTTGGTCAGACATCAATCCCCTATTTGGGATTAGTAGACAGTTGTTCACATCCCCCAAGAAATACAAGTACACCATGTCTGCTAGTAACCAATTGCTCTCAGCTCCAGATTTACTTTTTCTTGAGTATACCATATAAGTATACCATTGTTGGCCCAGCTCCTTCTGTTGTATCCTATAATATTTGGCTCAAGAGAAACTCCTCTAAGAAGTTTTCCAGAACCTTCTCATTCAGACTAAAGCTATCTGAGCAGAGATCCACAGTTTTTAGAGTTGGCCTCAATATAGAAATTTATTATGAGATTTCTAAGTAATAAGTCTATGGTAAATAAACAAAATGTTAAAAGAAGGTCAAGTATCAGTTGTCACAAGTACTAAGTTAGAAACCTTTAAACTATCATCAACAACAACAAAACCATACAGGAAGACAGTGTACCCTCTAGTTTCGGAGGTGGCACCTGGGTTACAGTCATTCACACATCTATGTTTTATTTCATTTTCCAAGTTAAAACAAGTGCATTCTAAAATATACACAATATGTATTTATATACATACATGTATGCATAATGTGTGTGTGTGTGTGTGTGTGTGTGTGTGTGTGTGTGTGTGTGTGTATTATTGACTCGGAAGGATTAAACTCTTTTAATCCATCTGTAACTTATAACAAAACAGATCTGGTCCTAAGTAAATGACAATGTCCCCTGGAACAGCCCATTTGTTCTTGAGGCAATCCATCTGCACTATAACCAATAAATTGCCCCTAAAACTGTAAGGCAGTCCTCTGAGTCCTGCAGAGAAACGATGCAAATGCATCTGGCTCTCTGCCTTGGCTTTATCCATTTAGATTACCAGTTTGTAAGCAAATTTATGTATGAAATTTCCAAAGCTGGCACAGGACCCTAGAGTCAAGACAGGAGAGTGGTGGCAGCTTGTGCTCGTAGAAGTAGAATACCTGTTCCAGATCATCACCTCATTTATAAAATATTCTCTCTCTGTCTCTGTCTCTGTCTCTCTGTCTCTCTCTGTCTCTGTCTCTCAATCTCTCTCTCTCTCTCTCTCTCTCTCTCTCTCTCTCTCTCTCTCTCACATTCCTACTATAATACCAAAAGCCAGGGAGGAATGACACATTTAAAAAGAATGATTCAGTAAGAACTCTTCCCAGCCATCTTCAATGGTTCACACTGGATATGGGGGTTGTGATTTGAACATTCCCAGAAAATGGTTCTTTCAATCTAGAAACTTGGTTTTTCTCCAACTGACTACCTGCCACTCATCAGTTCATCTACAATGTCTAAAGGTTCCCAAATGGCGAACTTGAAGGTAGAAACACAATTGCAAGATACAAACTTTGTAACCCAAGACACTTACTAGCGCATTCTTTATACTTCTTCTACAAATAAGACACTTATTTTCTGTTATGATTTCAAAGTGTTTTACTGTAGACTATGCAGGCTAGTCATTTAAAAGCTGAAAATATTAAAGGTGAAAGGAATGTAATGGATGCACGTGTGTTCTCAGCTCTCAAGAAGAGCTGCTGTCAGCCATGTGGTATGTTTTTCTCTCGGTCTTTTAAAAGCGTTCATATTGGTTCAGATCAATTTGACTTCTAAATGACACGTTGCCTTTTCTGTAGTGGATGAGTATTCCTCACCAACTCTGTTTTAATGACTACAACTATTACAAGTTATTTTCCACCCATGCGCATACTTCTGACACCGCCATCAAAGAAGGAAGTTGGCACGACCTACCAGACTGTTCTTAAAATGTTCTCCCACCTCACCTCTTCCTTCTTTCCTTCCTCACATTCCAGACTTCCCTGGTACCCTGTGAGTTTCTGTGAATCATGCTGTCTCTGACATTCTACATTCTACATGTTGATCCTTCTAAGACATCTTACTGTCTTCCCTTCTCCATTTCTTCCATCTTCCGATGTCTGTTCCCACTTTTGTTTTTTCCATAAGTAATTCCTGTTGATCTCTGATAACCAGGATCAAAGGGCTGGATAGAAAAAAAGAGAGAGTGTTTAGAATTTGGTCCTCCGTTTTTAAAAAGGATGTGCAGAAAAGAAGATGAGAAAAGGCCCCCAGAGGAAAACCAAGGACAATATGATATCATGGGAATTTTATGAGATATTTATCAGAAAAAAAATTGTCAAAATTCATAGATCAGTGGCATACTCCTATAATCTCACACTCTCGGGGCTAAGACATGAAGATCCTGAGTTGGAGACTACCCTGATAAGCTTGGCTCATAAGAAATGGCACTATTAGAATGTGCGGCCTTGTTGGAGGAAGTGTGCCACTATGTAGGCGGGTTTTGAGGTTCTATGCTCAGGATCCACCCAGTGCAGAAGAGCCTCCTCCTAGCTGCCTGTGAGACAGTCTTTCCTGGCTGCAGTCAGATCAAGAGGTACCATGCCTGCCTGAACACTGCCATGTTTCCCACCTTGATGATAATGAACTGAATCTCCAAACCTGTAATCCAGCCTCGATGAAATATTGTCCTTTATAAGAGTTGCCTTGGTCATGGTCTCTTCATAGCAATGGAAACCCTAACTAAGACAGATGGTATAATCATAACTTTTCTAGTGCTGTGGTAAAATACCATGGCCGATGGAATTTGTACAAGAGAGTTTATTTTATTTTAGCTCCTGGTTCTAGAGGGATAAGAGTCCATCATGATGGGGAGGTACCATATGTGTGGTGTGGGGTGTGGCAGCAAGTGTCAGGCATGGCAGCAGGAGTAAGAAGCTGAGAGAACACATCCCAATTCTGAGAGAGAGAGAGAGAAAGAGAGAGAGAGAGAGAGAGAGGCAAGTGAGGCAAAGCTATATATGCTCAAAACCCCTAGTAACATCACATCTCCTAAATCTTCTCAAACAGCACCACTAACTGGGGACCAAGGGTTCAAATGACTGAGCCTCTGGGAGACATTTCTCATTCAAACCACACCTGGGCAAGACAATATGATCTGTCTTAATTAGGGGTTCTAGTACTGTGAAGAGACACCATGACACTTATGGGCCTATGGGGGTCATTTTTATTCAAACCACCACATTCTACTCTCTGGCCATCATAGGACTGAAGCCATATCATAATACAAAAATGCATTTAGTTCAACTTCAAAAGTCCCCATAATCTTTTTCAGTCTCAAAGGTGTTTAAAAGTCCAAAGTCCCTCTCAAGACTCACAGCCATCTCTTAATTATAACCCTAGTAAAATCAAAATGAAAAAGCAGGTCACATATTTCCAACATACAGTGCACAGGATGTGCATTACCATTCCAAAAAGGAGATAAAGGGACCATAATGAAGAAATACTGGACCAAAGCAAGACCGAAAAGCAGCTGGGCAGACTTCAAACTATGCATCTCCACGTCTGATGTCCAAGCACTCTTCAGATCTCTAACTCCTTTCAGCTTTGTTGACAGTGGCACACTTCTTTCTCTTGGGCTGATAGCCTCTCTCCTAGGCAGGTATCCTACAACTCTGGCATCTTCAAAATCTTGGGGTCTCCAAGACAGTCCAGGCTTTACCTTCACAGCTTCACACAATGGCCCCTCCAGTCCTCTATGCATGAACATCCCTGACATATGCCTGGCCTCCATGGCTTTCTTTTTTTTTTTTTTGGTTTTTCGAACAGGGTTTCTCTGTGTAGTCCTGGCTGTCCTGGAACTCACTTTGTAGACCAGGCTGGCCTTGAACTCAGAAATCTACCTGCCTCTGCCTCCCGAGTGCTGGGATTAAAGGTATGCGCCACCAAAAGGAAGGTTCAACAACCCCTTTCTTCTATCCTTGACTATAAAGCCAGAATCATATGGTCCAAGCTGCTAAGTACTGCTGCTTGCTGAGGCTGAAACATAGACCCTTCATTCAATTATATTTTCATCAGCTTCTGTTTTTGATCGTTTCCTTCACTGCTTAAGTTTGGCTGTCCTGGATGGAACTCGATATGTAGACCAGATTGGCCTCAAACTTAGAGATCTGCCTGTCTCCTTCCAGAATGCTGGCATTAAGGGTGTTCACCACCACACCCAGCTCTGAACTTTTCTTTAATTCCTTTCACAAGGTGGAAACTTGGTTGGGTGAGATCTTGCCCTTAGGTCTCAACTCTCTTCATCCCACTTAACATCAGAATTTTCTTTAATCTGCTTATCTCCTGGAATGCAGGACTTAGCTGCATTCCACTTCCTGGTGTCCCTTTTCCCTTTGAATTGTACATTTAAAAATTTTCCTTGCTCAGTTTGCTTCTTTTCATTCTGGATCTTTATAAGCATGGCTACTGATAACTGTATATCAGTCTGCAGGGAAATTTCCTCTGTTAATCCAATACTCTCCAATTTAGCCTCGGGCACATCTTTTCTTTCTTTCTTTCTTTCTTTCTTTCTTTCTTTCTTTCTTTCTTTTTTTATTTTTTTGGAAGATGGCAGAAAATAGTCATGTTTTTCACCAAAATATCTCAAGAACAGTCTCTAAGTCACATACTAAAAATTTTCTCCTCCAAAACCTCTTGAGCTGGGCCCCTACATTTCAAACCACCCCAGCACCGTTGTCTCCAATGCTCCAACTAGTATGACCCATTAAGCAGTGCTTAATGCATTCCATTGCTTTCCTAACCCAAAGTTCCAAAGTCTACATCCTCCAAATCAAATCATGGCTCAGCCCATTACAACAATACCTAAGTCCCTGATACCAACTTTTGTTTTGTTTTGGTTTTGGTTTTGGTTTTGGTTTTGGTTTTGGTTTTGGTTTTGGTTTTGGTTTGTTTTTAAGACAGAGTTTCTCTGTGTAGCCTTGGCTATCCTGGGACTCACTCTGTAGACCAGGCTGGCCTCAAACTCAGAAATCCGCCTGCCTCTGCCTTCCAAGTGCTGGGATTAAAGGCATGTGCCACCACGCCTGGCCAACTTTTGTCTTAATTAGGGTTTCTCTTGCTGTGAAGAGACATCATAACCATGAGAACTCTAATAAAGGAAAATATTTAATTGAGGCTGTCTTACAGTTTAGAGATTTAATCCATTGTCACCATGGCAGGAAGCATAGCGGCACACAGGCAGATATGGTACTGGAGGAGCCAAGAGTTCTACACCTGGATCAGCAGACAGCAAGAAGAGAGTGCCTGGCTTGAGCTTCTGAAACCTCAAAGCCCACTACCCAGTAACACACTTCCTCCAACCAGGCCACACCCACTCAACAAGGCCACGCCCACTCCAACATGGCCAAACCTTCTAACAGTGCCACTCCCTATGGGCCAATGGGGACCATTTTTATTCTAACCACCACAGATCCATACCCCCCTTTTTTTTTATTTAAAAGAGGAATTAACTACTGATATATTTAACATACTAAGTAACCAAGCAAAGAAAAGTATGTGGTATAGAATTTCAGTAATATGGATGCTAAAAATCTAAAATAGACCCATAAAAAGTACATCAGTGAGCATCTAGCATCAGGGTGAGTGTGGAGGGAGCTTGAGTGCAAGGGGCTGTAGGGTAACTTTTGAAGGTTGGGAATTTTCTGTATGTTGGTTATAGCTGTGGTGGCTTTAAAGATTTATACACTTGTCAACATCTATCAAATAGTCAATTCCGTATCAGCACACTTATGTTTCAGGGGATTATACCCAAGGCTATTGGAAAGTTACATAGGTCATGGAGAGAGAAGGGAACTTTGGAAGTGATATTTTTAGAAGCCATGACTTTTGTTTGGCAGTGCTTCTACCCTGAGGCAAAATATCTAATTAAACATTTTCAATGAGGAAAGATGTGGTTTTCAATGTGGAAAGCTGAGTCTACCTCCTTGGAGCTATACATCCTGGCAGAATAGTAGAGATGCTCTCTCTCACACACACCCAGCAGCTGGGAGTCAGAGAGACAGGAAGGGGCCGGAGACAAATATATCTTACAAAGGTTCCTTCCAATCAATGCCAGCCCCCAACTATCTCCATCAGCATGAAGGCATCAGTGGATGAACCAGCTGATGGAGTTGGTGTCCTTCTGACCCAATCATCTTTCAGTGTCTGCACCACCTGGGAACCAAGTCTTTTCACTGTTCCATTAAGTCTCAGTGATCATTTCATATCCAAATAAAAACTTTGTTAAAAGCCAGGCAGTGGTGGCGCACGCCTTTAATCCCAGCACTTGGGAGGCAGAGGCAGGCAGATTTCTGAATTTGAGCCCAGCCTGGTCTACAGAGTGAGTTCCAGGACAGCCAGAGCTACACAGAGAAACCCTGTCTCGAAAAACCAAAAAGAAAAAAACTTTGTTAAAAATAGTTTTGATGACACATCAGCCAGAAAACCAGGTAGGCTGCCTACAGATCTTCTCTTCCTCTGTTCCCCCAGATCCAGTCCCCCAGTTTCACTCCATCTCTGCAGTGGAACACCTGGGGCAACCTTCCCTGTACCCCTGTTCCCATTTTCTGAGGCTTCCACAGACCTTTCCTTCATAACCTCCCATCTTCCATGTGTTGCTTTATCTCAGCCCCCAGCTCCAGAAGGCATTTCCTGCTTGCCCACAGACCACACCTGCCAGAGAACCAGACAGTCTACGTGGCACACCTTGTCCTTCACCTCACTTTCTCAGTTCTAATCCCCCAGTCTCATCCCCAGCTCTGCAGCAGAAGCTCTGTGGCAGCCTCCCCTGCCTTCCCTGGTTCCTGTGTCCTGGGGGTCCCACAGATCTTCCCATTCTAACCTCCTTCTCCTCCCTGGTTGCCTCAACCCAGCTCCCAACCTCAGCAGGAACTCCCTGCTCATCCACAGACCATGCCCTCGAGGGAAACAGGTAACCTGTTTGTAGATTTCCCCTTCTTCTGTTCCTCTGCATCCAACCCATCAGTCTCATTCCCAGTGCTATTGCAGACCCTTGGTGCTGACCTTTCTTCACTGTCTCCCCTTCCCCCATTCAAAGGAGAGAAATGAGCAGATCCTGGTTGAACACTCTGCTCTCCTCCCTCCTGTGAATTCTCTCAGACCCCATTCCTAAATATCAGCTAGCCTAACCCCATTCCTGAATATTAGCTCCCAATACCCAGAAACACATTTTACCTAGAATGCCCAGTGGCCAAAATATCAAGTCCTAAGAAAATTTCATACCAGGAAACACACAGCCATCACAGTCTCTGAAAATCCAGACAGGAAACAAACCAGGGAAGAAAACACCCACCCAACAAAGACAACCCAGAATTCAGCACCTACACCTATATTATCCCAACTCCAGATGTACAGAGGCCAGTGTTTTGTCTTCTTTGGGTTACTGTAAGCCACATTAAAAAACCAACAAAGAAGGAGAATTACAGACCAATTTTCTTTATGAACATATATGCAAAAATCCTCAACACCAAATCCAAGAACACATCAAAAAGATCATCCACCATGATCAAGTAGGCTTCATCCCAGAGATTTAAGGATGGTTAAATATATAAAAATCAATAAATGAATCCATCATAAACCCAAACAAGCAAAACAAACAAAAAAATCCCACCTGATCAACTCATTAGATGCAGAAAAGGCCTTTGACAAAATCTAACACCCCTTCATGATATAATTCCTGGAGAGATTAGGGATATAGGAGCATTAATAAACATAATAAAGGAAGTTTACAGCAAGCCTATAGCCAGCATCAACTTAAATAGAGAGAAACTCAAAGCAGTTCTACTAAAATGAGGAACAAGACAAGGTTGTCCACTCTATCCATATCTATTCAATATAGTACCTGAAGTCTTAGCTAGAACAATAAGACAACTGAGGAAGATCAAGGGGATACAGTTTGGAAAGGAAGAAGTCAAAGTATCTTTATTTGCAGGTGATAATTATGGTACAGAAAAGAGACCCAAAAAATATTTTACTGGGGAACTCCTACAGTTGATAAATACTTTCCTCAAAGTAGCTAGATACAAAACTAACCCACAAAAATCAGTGACCTTCCATATAGCATTTATCGTTTGACTAATGGACTGAGAAAGAAATCCAGGAAGCAGAAGTTTTCACAATATCGACAAAGAGTATAAAATATTTAGGTAATTCTAAACCAAGCAAGTGAAAGACTTATATAATAAAAACTTCAAGTCTTTGAAGAAATAAATTAAAGAAGATACCAGCAGATGAAAAGATCTCCCACGCTCATGGATCAGTAGGATCAACGTAGTAAAAATGATGATCTTACCAAAAGCAATCTACAGATTCATTGTGATTCCCATCAAAATCCCATCATAATTCTTTACAGACATTAAAAGGACAGTTTTCAACTTTCTGTGGAAAAACAAAAAATTCCATGATAGCTAAAATAATAAAAGAAATCTTAGAGGTTTCATTAGTCCCAATTTCAGGTTGTACTACAGAGCTATAGTTATAAAACCCACATGGTGTTGGCATAAAAAAAATAGATGTGTTGATCCATGAACTCCAATCGAAAAGACAGACATAAATTTACACACCCACGTGCACCAGATGTTTTGATAAATAAGCCAGAAATGCACACTGGGGGAAAAAAAGATAGTGTATCTTCAACAAATGGTGCTGATCAAACTGGGTCTGTGCATGTAGAAGAATGCAAATAAATCCATACTTATCACCCTGCACAAAACTCAAGTCTAAATGGAACAAAGACCTCAACATAAAACCATATGCACTGAACCTGACAGAAGAGAAAGCGGAGAACAGCCTTGGCATAGGAAAAGACTTCCTGAACAAAACACAATTAGCACAGGCTCTAAGATCAACAATTACACAATGGGGCCTCATGAAACGACAGAGCTTCTGTAAGGCAAAGGACACTATCATTCAGACTAAGCAGTAGCCTACAGAATGAGAAAAGATTTTTACCAACTCTACATCCTATAGAGCACTAAAATCCAAAATATATAAAGAACTCAAGAAACTATGTATTAAAAATCCAAATAATTTCATTTAAAACAGAATATAGATTTAAACAGAGAATTCTCAGTAGGAGAAACTCAAACGGTCAAGAAAGACTAAGAGATGTCATCAGGGAAAGACAAACCAAAATAATTTTGAGATTCCATCGTTCTCATGTCAGAGTGGGTCTTTGGTCTTGTGCCTGCTCTTGGGATTCTTTTTCTTCTGTTGGGTTACCTGGTCCAGATTTGGTGTGATGTGTTTTGTTTTATCTTATTGTACCGGCTGATTTTACAGTCAACTTGACACAAGCTGGAGTTATCACAGAGAAAGGAGCTTCCCTTGAAAAAATGCCTCCAAGAAATCCAGCTGTAAGGAATTTTCTCAATTAGTGATCACGGGTAGGAGGGCCCCTTGTGGGTGGTGCCATCCCTGGGCTGTTAGTCCTGGGTTCTATAAGAAAGCAAGCAGAGCAAGCCAGGAGAAGCAATCCAGTAAGTGGCACCCCTCCATAGCCTCTGCATCAGTTCCTGCCTCCAAGTTCCTGTCCTGTATGAATTCCTGTCCTGACTTCCTTTGGTGATGAAGAGCAATATGGAAATGTAAGCTGAATAAACTCTTTCCTCCCCAATTTGCATCTTGGTCATAATGTTTTGTGTAGGAATAGAAACCCTGACTAAGAAAGACTGGTACCTGACCATGTTTTGGGGAGGACTTTAGAACTTTGAGCTAGAAGAGCCATTGGGATATTAAGAGCTCTGTGGAATGTGCTTTAGGAACTTGGAAGATACTGTTGAGACCAGTGCAGAAGATGGAATCCTGGTGTGTGAGATTTTAGAGGGAAGATTAAAGACTCTTATCGGGGCTGTTGCTATTTTGATTGTGAAGATTCTGTGGTTTTGATTAGCTGGGGCTGAAAAATCAGCTGTGATTAAGAAGATACCAGAACTACTAAATCAAAATCTTTGCATTACTGAGACTATTGATGCTGGTTAGCTGGAGCTAAGAAATTGGTGGTGATTAAGAAGAGACCAGCATTGTTGAGGTGACATCTTCTGGGAAGTGCTTTCTGAGAGCACAAAGAGGCTGTGTTCCAGAGATAGCCGAAGTTGTACCTCATGCAGCAGCTGGACTTGGTAATGTGTAAGAGTCACCCAGGTGTTACTGGTTTTGAAGGCATGAAGAGGTCATACAGGGCAGCTGAGGCTCGGCACTGTGATAGGCCATGGAAGCCCATTGGTGAAGGTGCAGCCTCAGTTGCAATTGATGGCCCAGGACAGAAGAGGTCATGCAAAGGAGTTGAGGTTTGGCACCAAGAGACTATGAGAGGCTGTTGGTGAAGCCTAGTTACAGCGGAAGTCAGCAGTGTTTTGGAGATGCCAGTATCATGGGATGACCACCAAGAATAGCAACAGCAGTGGAGTAGAGGCAGCTGGAGCCTAGAAAACAAGGTGTGTGCTACACATGGCAGAGCTGGAGAAGTGGCCCAAGCCCTTGGAGGAGCCCAGAAGATTGTGTGTGTATCCCAGACATTGGACGGTTAGAGTTTGATTTTGGTTTTGATTATGACTGTGCCTTCATATTTTTTTCCCTCTTGAAGGAAGAAAGTATTTTACTGGAGCCCACCGTTGAGAGACTTTGAATTGTAAGAAGACTTTGAATTTTAAAAGATATTGGATATTTTAAAGGGATTGAAATTTTAATATGTAAGAATTTATAAAGACTATGGGACTTTTAATGTTATTTAGATCTTGGGGATGAATAAGAAAGTAAGGGTTGAGTCTTAACAGTGATGTGTTTGTGTGGTTATAATGTTTTGTGCAGGAATAGAAACCCTGTCTAAGACACTTATATTTTATTTCGTCATGTTTGGTTGTTATCTCTTAGGAGCCTGTTCTTTTCTAATGAGAGACAGAAAGGGAGTGGACCTTGAAGGGAAGGGAGGTGGGGAAGAACTGGGAGGAGTAAAGGGAGGGAAAGTGTAATCAGGATATACTATATGAGAACAAATCTATTTTCAATAATAAAAAAAGAACATCTTTGATGGAGTGATGAAATCCAAAGCCTGATATAAGTGGACTGAAGAGAGAAGGAAGCTTAGGGATTGTAAGCAGTTTTTTTTTTACATTCATTCATTCATTCATTCGCATGCCTCTGTGTGTGTGTGCACACATGTATATTACTGTAGACATGAGAGGGTTAGAAGACAAGTTCTGTGAGTTTATTCTCTCCTTCCACAATGTAGGTTCCAAGGATCAAACACACACTATAAGGCTCACTGGCAACTCCCTGTTACCTGTGAGCCATTTTGCTGTCCCTCAAAATACAATTATGTTTTAAGAGCTTTTGCTTTCAACTAAAGGTAAGAAATGGGTGGTACTCCCAGAGCAAGTGGCAGTCAAGTGTGTTTCTTAGCATTGGTGTTATTTAAGGCATGACTGGATGCTGCTGTCCTCAGGGACAGGAGTGAGACTATTGATACGAGAGGCATCGTGGTGAAGGCATTGTCCAGGATACAAATCACAGGGAACGCATTCCTCTCGGACCAGAGCTGAAAGTCTATCCTTCACATTAGGTGGTCAGGGGATTTGGTGAAAGGCATCAGGAGAGTGGCTTTCTGCTTTGTTCTGTGTGAATTAAGAATGACTTGGGGAGATGACACTAAGGGCTGAAGGAGAGACAGAAAACTGGGAAACAGGCTCTAGAAGAGAGAATTTACTAGAGGCATTGAGAGGGTTGTTTGACCATTTAAGCTTCTGGTTTAATTGACAGCTCATTCATCCTTACCCCAAACCACTGGCTCTGAGCTGCTAGCTCCTCTCTTAGCGTGGTTTAAAAGGTAGAAGGGAGGAAGCAAAGCCAAACTAATTCCATCTGTGCTTTAATGTGTCCACTTTGTCTGCTTCTCCCTGTCTCTCCCTCTCTCCCTCTCTCCCTCTCTTGCTCCCTCACTCCCTCTCTTCCTCCCTCTCTTCCTCTCTCTCTCCCTCCCTCTTCCTCTCTTCTCTCTCCCTCTCTCTTCCTCCCTCTCCCCCTTCCCCTCCCCGCTGTGTCTTATTGATTTTCCTACCTTGAATCATTTACTCATGTTTTGCTGGATGAATAAAGCTTGGAGCCAGGTCTGCTGATGGGATTAGAGGTGTTTGGGAGGATTTCCTCCAGGACTGCCTGATGCTAGCAGCTGTTGTAATACTGGGAATGGAATTGCTACTGCCAGGATGACTTTGCTGCACCTTGTTAACTGGTACCTACAGGGAGCCCACTGTTGGCTCCCGGTGTGAAGCTAAGATCCCCGTCCACCATCACCAGCATGGAGCAGGCCGGCATCTCCAGCACACTTCTGCTATGAGTAGTCTCCTTCAAATACAAAACAAAGAGCACCGCCCGTATTACTAGTAAGAGTAATCATAATAGTGACCTTCTATTTAATGCCCCCGCCCCCAGTGCCAGGCACTGAACTAGTTATAAAAACAATTAATGTTCCGTTTTAAACTTTTTATCTTGGGACTACTTACTTACGAGGGTAGAGGCACATAGCACGACACACTTATGGCAACTCACCAGAGTCTGTTCTGTCCATCTACCACGTGGGGTGTGGGAATTGGACTGACGAGTTGTTAGGCTTGGCTGCAGGCTCCTTTGCTTGCTGGGCCAGCTTACCATCCCTCCCAGAGTTTTATTTTATTCTGGCATCTGTGCTTTGATTGGGTAATCTGCTTGACTCTTCAGCAGTGGCCTGAAAATTTCACATCTGTGATAAAGAGATTACAGCTCAAAACTTCTTGAGCAAGATTCCCCAGTTGGATTAAAAGCGCCGGCTCCAGGTGAGGATTCAAAGGTGGACTTGAAATGGATCCGATTCTACCCTTGTGTTTGTTCTCACTGTGCCCTGAAATACGTGCAAAGGCGCACACTCTTGACCTCTTGATAGCAATTACCCTGTAGAGAGACGCAGACCCAAGGAGAAACCGGCACAAACGAGAGATGCTCGTGAGATATAAGTGACGGATTTGAGAGACATTTAAAGAAGCCACACACCCACCTGGCTGGCAACTCAGAGTCACACCCAGGCCTACAGGTGGGGATCTCCTGTCAGCAGCCATCTCTTCCCCACCAGAGAGTCTGCTTCTGAAACATGCTAAACCCCACCTGCTCCTGTGTCTCTCTCCTTGTGCACCTACGTGTGTGCTTAGTGTTCCCATTGTTGAAGGTTTGCTTTCTGTGCCGTGAGGTTATGTGTCAGGCAAGTACGCTCCCACCAGGATACGGCCCCAGCCCCCAGGACTGTGTGCTCACCAGGATACGGCCCCAGCCCCCAGGACTGTGTGCTCACCAGGATACAGCCCCGGCCCCCAGGACTGTGTGCTCACCAGGATACAGCCCCAGCCCCCAGGACTGTGTGCTCACCAAGATACAGCCCCAGCCCTTAGGACTGTGTGCTCACCAGGATACAGCCCCAGCCCCCCAGGACAGTGTGCTAAGCTTTCACTCTATCCCTCTTCGTGAAAGCATGCCTAACTCTGTCCCAAACGGCCGCTCTTTCTGTAACTAACTGTTACCTTCCCATGCACACAGCCATCTTTCTCAGACTGGCTTCCTTTGCACAGCTGGAAAAGGGCCACCCAGGGCTCTGCATTTGATATTATGGCTTTCTCCCACAAAGGGGGCCTTACTTTCCTCCAGTCTTGATGCTGAAGGCCTAGGCCTAGGTTTTGATAGATCAGGTTGGGTACGTGGGCCTGAGGAAGTGGGTGGCTGCCAATAGAGTCCAGAGGCAGGAATAAAATGGAATCATAATACAGGGAGTATGGTACCCAAGGGGAAAGAGAGAGAGAAAGAGTGAGCAAATGATAGAGCGAGATTTTTTCTTTTAACATAAAATTTGGGGAAACTGGGTAAAAGGTTAATGCTCTATTTTCTATACTTGAAAAAGTATAAATTAGGTCCAATTATTATCTGAAATGATGTCCAAATAAATGTCCAATCAATTTTTTACCCGTGTGTGTTTAGAACAATTTTTATGAGTGAAAGCAACGAGTGGGCCTGAGTGCTCCAGTTCCCACAGGACACACATTGCCTTTACACACTCTGCTGTTGCCTTGAACTTGACCACACACAGGTATCATGCCTAGCAAAGCACCTCAGGGCAGTATGGACTGAGGATGCTGAGTGGGAGGTATTTCATAATGTTAATAGGAGGTCATTGGAGGCTTTGAGTGACAGATGGCCATGATGCTACACAGGAGAAGTAGACTGTGGAGGAGACAGTGCCAGTGGGTGTCAAAATGGGAAAGAAAGGGAGAGATGGATGCTAGATTGTTGAAGGCAGAGCTGACAGAACCTGGCTCTTCCTGGTGATGCCATCAATAGAAGACCCTGGACATTAGTAAAAGAATCGTTTTGGAATCACCAACATAATTTTGGATGCCCAGAAGGACTCAGAGGGATCCTTAGGTAAGTACAAAGTAACCAACTTGGGTGTGGAGCTAGAGGCAGTAGTATAGAAGGGACTACTGAACCTGTGGGGTGCATGAGAAGACATCAGGAAGCTAAGCCACTGGCTAGGGCTTGGGCCTTGAGCAGAAGTCACCCACTGGAAGTGACAGGAAAAGAAGGAAAGCCAGCGAGGAGCAGCAGAAAAGGCACACGGAAGAGACACCTTGGCACTGAGGATCCAGATGCAAGTGGGACAGTTTCAACTATTAACCCAGATGTTCCGTTCCCATGGCAACCTCTATGCTCCTGGTCCCTCCAGGCTGCAGCTGCTGCTTTCCCAGTGTGCTGTCATCTCTCTGGATGGCCAAGGTCATGAAGCCAGCAGCCATGAGGGTCCTTTTATTGCATCCCAACATGGTATTTGGTTTCTGAGTTTCCAGGTACTTGGTCTAAAACCAAGAAAAATAAAAATGAGTATTTAAAAAAGGACTAAAGTCTAGAGGATGTCTCACAGGATAAAAGTTCTTGACACTGCACCTGACAGACTGAGTCAGATCCTTGGGACCCCACATCACACACAGAGAGAACTGACTTCCAACAGTGGTCTTCTAACTTCCATATACACACCATGGCATGGAGTACCCCCCCCCCTGAACATTTAACACAGGAATAAATGTAGAAATTTTAAATGGGATAAATATCAAAATAGACATTTCATTAAAGTAGATATGCACATGACAAGAGTTACCTTGAGAGATAGGCAACTCTGTGTTCCTAGAGCATTGAAAATTTAAAATACAGTGGGGCATTTCTCCATGCAACAAACTGTCAACAAATACTGACAATAGCAAGTACTGGCAAGAAGGCAGAGCAACAGAAAGTCTGACTCATCGCTGGTGAGAACTCAAAATGGTGCAGCCATGTTGGAAGAGAGTTTGGCAGTTTCTTCTCTAGTTAAGTACTGTCTTCCCATGGGTAGCATGTGGCTTTTAAGCTGGAAACAGACACACAACTTGGAATAGGTTTGAGGAAACTTGTACCAGATGTAGATCTTCTTGAAGTGGCTAAACCAAGTGAAGCAAGAGGGTAGGGTAGGCCCAGCAGCACATGTGTATCCAAACACCTGCATGACCTACCAGCTTTACGTGCATATGACTGACAGCTCACAGTCCATGTGTCTATAACATCGCACTGTGACAACGTCCTGGCGCTTGCCTCTGACCAACTCTGTTTAGATCTGCTCAGAAGGAGGCACCTGCAGCAGACTGCTTGACCGATCTTCAGGCCAACAGCAAGAAAACATAGGAGGAAAACAGAATGACATCCTAGTGGATACGCATGTGCGTTCTTCCAGCAGGGAAGACTTTTCTAGATCAGTCACAGATGGAGACAAAGCAAGGAAACAGTTCTGGCTGTGTGTTAGGGACGTATTCTTTGAAGCATCTTCATTCTGTAGCTCTTGTACATGCTCATCAGATCCTTTAGGTCAATTGGTGTTGCTGAACCCATCAGAAAACATTCTGACACAGAAGCATACTGAGAGAAGGTTTGTTAGTAATTAAAAGCATAACCACTCCGATCCAATCCAAAGGCAACCAAGGCGACCTTCCATAGGTGAATGTGGACTGAGAAGGTGGTACATCCATGCAATGGACTATCATTCAGTGAAAAAAGAAAAAGCCTATAGAGTCACGATACAGCATGGATGAATGAATCCATAATGTATGTATTCTTTTTTTATTGGATATTTTCTTTATTTACATTTCAAATGTTATCCCTTTTCCAGGCCCCCTCCTGTTCCCCGGAAGCCCCTTATCTAATCCTCCCTCACCCCCTGCTTCTATGAGGGTGTTCCCCCACCCATCCACTCCCACCTTCCTGCCCTCAAATTACCCTACACTAGGGCATCAAATCATCGTAGGACTAAGGGTCTCTCCTCCCATTAATGCTCAACAAGGCCATCTTCTGCTACATATGCAGCTGGAGCCATGTGTACTCCTTGGTTGGTGGCTTAGTCTCTGGGAGCCCTGGGGTCAGGGGAGGATCTGGTTGGTTGATATTGTTGTTCTTCTTATGGGGTGGCAAACCCCTTCAGCTCCTTCAGTCCTTTCTCTAATTTCTCCATTGGGGACCAATGGTTGGCTGCGAGCATCCACCTCTGTATTTGTCAGGCTCTGGCAGGGCCTCTCTGGAGACAGCTACATCAGGCTCCTTTCAGCATGCACTTCTTGCCATTCACACTAGTGTCTTCATTTGGTGACTGTATATGGGATGGATCTCCAGATAGGGCAGTCTCTGGATGGCCTTTCCTTCAGTCTCTGCTCCACACTTTGTCTCTGGATTTGTCCCCGTGAGTATTTTGTTCCCCCTTCTAAGAAGGACTGAACACCCATACTTTGGTCTTCCTTCTTCTTGAGCTTCATGTGGTCTGTGAATTGTATCTTGGGTATCCTGAGCTTTTGGGCTGATATAGTGTATGTATTCTAAGTGAAGTAGGCCACATCCTGTATCATATACCACCATTTTCTCCCTCAATCTACCACTATCTACAGTTAGCAACTTAAATGTCTCCCATTTGTTAAAGGTGTACTAACCAGCTTGGGGTGATTGGGATATGGTAGAAATGTCTATCATTAAACAAACAAACACACAAGCAAAACTGGACTTATGGGACTGGAGTGAAAGCTGTTCTTCCAGAGGTCCTGCATTCAGTTCCCAGCAACCACATGGTAGCTCACAACCATCCATAATGGGTAACGTTGCCCTCTTCTGGCAAGTCTACTGATACATTGTACCCATTTAAGATAGATAGATAGATAGATAGATAGATAGATAGATAGATAGATAGATAGATTTATTAATTATGCACAATGGGTTTCATTATGATATTCTCATATGTGTATATATTTTCATCCTGCTTACCCCCATTACCCTCTCTTGCCCCTCTCCCATTAATGCCAATCCTGCTCCCCTCCCTGCTCATCACCCTTCTACTACCATATCTTTCATTAAATGCTCCACCAAGTTTCCTCAGAGTTGCTGACAGGAGATGGACATCTTACCAGTGGCTTCAACTCTGAAGAAAATGCTTCTTCCTCACCCAGCAACCACTCACTGCCTGAAGGTCTTTGGGAACAGGTGGTCTCTCCTGAGACTGTGACAAATCTTGTGGTTGTTGATGCTATGAGTATTGGAGCTCCAGAAGTCTCCGTTTTCCTCTTTTGCTACCTGGTCATCTTGATGTGAACAGCTTTGATCTACCATGTGTGTCCTACCAAGATATGATGCTTTTCTGCTGGTCAAAGGGCAACAGGGCCAGGCAACCACTGAATGAAACCTCATATACTTTGAGATTAAGTAAAGCTTTCCTCTTTATAAGTTGCTTAGCATGGATTTTCTTCCTGCAACAAAAATGTGTCTCATTCATTACATTCTCAAAAAGACAACAAACAAACAAACAGAAACAAACAACAACAAAATGGCTATTGGCTTCTGGGGGGTTGAGAGATAGAGGTCAGGATAAGAGCCACACAGGAGGATAGAACAGAGGATGATGATATCATAATGGTGGATACATTAGACTACAGTCAAACCCTGTAGACTTTTACAGCATAGAGTGAGTCTTAATGTGTGATAAAGATTTTCAGAAAGGTGATTCTCCAGGTGAAACTGAACACAATTGTCTTAGTCGGGGTTTCTATTCCTGCACAAACATCATGACAAAGAAGCAAGATGGAGAGGAAAGGGTTTATTCAGCTTACACTTCCATACTGCTGTTCATCACCAAAGGAAGTCAGGACTGGAACTCAAGTAGGTCAGGAAGCAGGAGCTGATGCAGAGGCCTTGGAGGGATGTTCTTTACTGGCTTGCTACCCCTGGCTTGCTCAGCCTGCTTTCTTATAGAACCCAAGACTACCAGCCCAGAGATGACACCACCTACAAGGGGCCCTCCCCCCTTGATCACTAATTGAGAAGATGCCCTACAGTTGGATCTCATGGGGGCATTTCTCCAACTGAAGCTCCTTTCTCTGTGATAACTCTAGCCTGTGTCAAGTTGACACACAACTAGCCAGTACAACAATGGAACAGTCTAACTGTACTGTGAACACAGGAAATGAAAGTTACCAACACTGGCTTTATTCTAAGTGTGTCCTAGAAGTAAAGTAAGAAAATGGACTCAGGTACTGTGGCCCAGACTGTGGCTTAGGCCTTGACCCAGGCTGTGGCCCAGGCTGTGGCCCAGGCTGTAACCCAGGCTGTAACCCAGGCTGTAACCCAGGCTGTAACCCAGGCTGTGACTCAGGCTGTGGCTCAAGCTGTCTCTACTGAAGTGGGAGGTAGCAGATAAAATGATTCACACTGAAGTCTTGTCTCATTTGTAGAAGGATCCCAGCGATTTTACTGAACCCACCCAAATAATTATGGACAATCTCCTCATGTCCAGATCCTTAACTGAACCACTTGTGCAAAGTGCAGTTGTAATAAAAAGTACCACAGTCAAGGTTCTGAGGGTGTTTGCATCACACTGTACACTAAACATGGGTGAATAGAGAGCCACAGGCATGTATGTCTGGTTTAGCATCTATACTTATATTTTCTTACTCAGTCAGCTGTGAAGGCTGAGAAGCCACTGTAGCAACAAGGACACTTTACACTAGACGCTGGGCTTCTAGAACACTTTTCTAATGAAAAGAACCAAGGGGCCCTTGGAGAAATGACAGGCTCTAGACCTAGGCACATCGCCATTCAAGAAGGTAAACCCAAAACCACCTCTTGCATCTCAGATCTGATGCATTTCACCCATGTGTGTGCTTCAAATATGTATCCCCTGGTGGGTGGCCCTGTGTGGTTGTTTTAAAAACAAAAATTCCAGTTGTTCAAGTAACACAATGAAGCCTTGGGAGCCAGACACTGGGGTGAAAACCTACTAGCTCAAAGAAGGCAGAGAAAGCACCCAGCTGCCCTTCCTACTGCACTGACATCCCAGAAGGAACAAGCTCTTTCTCCTTCTCCACACTGTCTTAAATCCCCCTTCAACTCAAAGACCCTCCTTTTCTGTTTCCTATGTTCACTCCCTGTCATCTTGGTTGCTTGCTCTGCCTCTTGGTCTAGGGTTGACTTCATTTAGCTTCTGGATAAAAGGTGTGTGCTAGGGCTAAGTCACTCTACAATCTTGGGGTTCACTGTGTGATCAAATATCCTTCAACAGGAGGTTGTGAGGTTTGGCTGCCATAAATAAGTCAGGAGGCATAGACCATTGAAGGACATCCCAGACCCTGCCTCCTACCACTGTCTCTGCTTTCTGATCCTCTGTGCTGTGAATGGTTCCCTTGTATACATCTGTTGCAGTGAACTTTCCTGCCTTGGTGGGCTGAAACCTTTTGTGACCACAAGCCAAAGTAAATCACTCCTCCATATTGCTTTGTCAGGTGCTGGGGTTTCAGTGACGTAGAAGTGACCTGCATACTTGACAATGACGGCCTTTCAATGACAGTCAACAGCCGTGGCTTCTATTCCCACCAGGACCTTAGGACTTGTCCCCAGGTGGGTGGTTCCCAGAAGAAGACACTAAGGAGACAGGGGTTGTTAGCAGAAAGAACTGAAGTACTAAATGACGGATGGACAGACTCTGCAGTCTGATGGAGAGATTCTCCCAGACTGTCCCATCTTTGGCCAGAATAATATTTGATCTCTTCCTGGTTCAAAAGGCACCCAACTCTTGCAGGGCAGCCTGTGAAACTGCTTCCCTTTCACCCCGTTCTTCCCACTTGTCTTTGAGACCGAGAAGTTGGGAATGGAGCCACGGCCACCTTTGCAATAACAGAAGATTGTCCGTTGCCTGACACTGGGCTGTCAGGGATGGGAGTGGGGGTGGCAGCTCCTCTGTCTTCCCTTGCTTTGAAGACTGAATGAGCTTTGTGTGAGCTCTTGTCATGGGAACAGTGTGAGGTCCAATGCTGAAACCCTGATTATTTGGATTATTAAAAGAACCTTGTCAAATCCATCTCTCTAACCAAATTCTCCCACAGTGTATCATGGAGAGGCTCCAAGCATACTCCTGGGCTTTCCTGGCTCTTCTGTTCTCAGAAAGCAACCAACAGCGGCTTACTTGACATACTCTGGCGTTGACTGATCAAATTCTTCATTAAATGGCTCCCACCTGAGCAATGTCTACACGATCTCATGGTGGGTTAGGGATAGGTGCCAGTGGTGGGGGGGGGGCGAGGACCTCTGCCCATTGTGGCTGCATGTTCTTGCTTTTAAAAGAATGAAGATGTTGGGGGTGGAATATACCCACAAGATGAATCAGACAAAATGTGTTCCAGCTGCAGCGCGAGGCACCGCTGTGATTTCCTGATAGCTGAGAGGAGGAGCCCATCAGCAGCTTCAACTGCAGGATGGGGACTGTGGAGGCCAGAGAAGCAGCTCATGTTCTTGGTCAGTAGATTGTGGTGCATGCGCTCACGTGTGTGTGAGTGTGTGTGTGTGTGTGTGTGTGTGTGTGTGGTGTGTATGTGCACATGCATGTGCGTTCATATACAGTGCTGACTTTTTGTATTTAAATATTTTGAATGGTTCTGATGATTTTAGGGGAGGGATTCTGAGATACTGTCTTGCTATGTACGTAAATTCATCATGTATCCTAGGCTGGTTTCACAATAATACTTCTGCTTCAGCCTTCCAAACTCAGGTCTGGCTGGAAAAAATATTAAATAAATAATAGAATATCAACTGCTAAAGACCCATGGTCATGTTGGAAGAATTTGAAAATAGGTTAATATAGGGTCGGATTACAACTCAGGGTGTAAATAAAGCTATGGGTGCTCAAGCTGATATAAATGAATGAAGAAATGGGGAATAATGGAAAAATCTTTCAGGCAGAACTTCAGATGTATGGATGCTGCCAGCATGGTGTGACATGCCTTTAGTCCCAGCACTTGGTCAAACAGAGGCAGGCCTGCTGTGATTTGAGGCCAGCCTGGTCTACAGAGTGAGTTCCAAGACAGCAAGGGCCACACAGAGAAACCCTGTCTTGAAAAACTAAAACCCAGTAAATGGAATGTGTGGGTGCTCTGCACTGTGAAGCTACAGTCGGTCCAGCATCCCGTCTTTAAGCTTGGCCTGTGCACAGCATCTTCCTTCCAAAGGGTGTAATACTGAAAGGAGGAAAAGAATAACGCCTTCAAAATGGAGAAATCTAACATGACTTCAGACACCATGTTAACATCAACAGAACGAGTCACATCGATGTGCTCAGATGACAATGACACTTGCCTCTGTGATCTTGCTCCTCCCAGCACACAGTCCTAGGAAAAGCATCAGGCAAGTCCCAGTGACTGGTATTCTGTAAGGTTTCTGTAGCAGTGCGCTAATGAGCACCTCTGGCATCCACTGGAGTCATAAAATAACAAGGGAAATTTGAGAAAATGCCATAGCCAAGAGAAGTAAGTCTAAAGGGACATGTTGCCTGAATGTGTTATGATACCTAATGTTGCAGTAAATCTCTACCAAATATGCCTTGGCAATGAAAACACAACACAGTTAATATGATTACATGCTGTGCGCCTAGATTGGGCAGATCTACTGCTACACTACCATCTTCCACCTCTATGAGACCCCTTAGAACTTGTGGTTTCTCCGAGCCATGTACTTCTGCTCCGCTTTTCTTCTTCCTCCTCCTCTGTGTCCTCTTCCTCTCCCATTTTCTCCTTCTTTTCTCTCTCCCCTTCCACTCCACCTTCCCTTTATCTGCCAATCATCAGCTCTCCTTTATTTTACAAATAAGGTGGGAAGCAGGTTTACAGGAAATCACCTGAGTGCTGACTCATTCCTTGTTTGCAACTGCTCACAAGAGAACAGAATGAACTCAAATATAACTAGCCCCAGGCTATCCACAACAATCTAACAACAACCTGGACACAGAAGGACATTGGGAAGTGATTACAGAAATTTCAATGAAGTATGCAGTCTGTTGATGATTTTTTATCAGTATTGGTTAGCAAAGGTACCATGTAAGATATCTAATAATGGAGAAACTCAGTGAACCTGTGGGAATTCTCTACACGGTCTGCAATTTCTCAGTAAATCTAAAATAGTTCCAAAAATATAAAGTTAATTTTTTTTAATTATAATACATGAGGAAAGGAATCCTGAGCTTGGATAGCCAGGACTACACAGAGAAACCTGTCTGAAACCACCCCCTTCAAAACAAACAAACAAACAAACAAACAACAACAACAAAACACCCCCAAAACCAAACCAAACCAAAAAACCAAAACCCAAAACCCCGGTTACAAGAAATTCTGAGCTTAGAAAATGTCAATCTTAAAAGAACATTGGTTAGTCAAAGGCAGTTTTCACCACCCAGAGGAGAAAGGTTTTCTATTTCTATGTAGGATTAAAAAGCAAAGAGAAATGATCAGAGCACCGGAACTTTGCATTTCCCAGAAAAAAGAGCCCAAGCCTGCTAAGGTCCTCCAGGGTGAATCCAGAGAAGCTGCAGGTTCCGAAGACAGGACTTATCCTTTGTTTCTCTGCAGGATGGGAAGCTGTCAGTATGCCATGGAAGGGAAGTGCTGAAAATGACCAGGCATATTGGCCTGAGACGGCTTCACAGTCTCTGCATGTCTCAGTGTACCTTGAGGGCCAGCAAACTGTTTTCATGTGTAGTCAAGTGTGTGGGACTGTGACCCAGCATCCCAGCATCTCTGGAACACCTTGCATTGACAGCAGTGACCCATAGCCATCTATGTGGCCCAATGTCCACAGTAGATAGACACTGAAAATTCCTCTACCTCCCTAATCTATAAGTCTCCTTCCTAACCATGGATAAGGCCTTAGGAAAAGACAACAGAAGTCTCTCAGTAGTTGGTACTGAATTGACTAGGGTTTATAATATACCACTTAGAGAACCTAAGCCCAGATGCAGAAAAATATTGTATATGCCCTGAAGTGTATGAGGTGTTAATGCACACCCACTGGACAAAAGATGGCCGTTTTAAGAAAAATAACACGGATCAGTTTTCTGGGCTGGTGATAAGTATAGGTCAAAGGATGTTGTATTGTGGGTCTGTGGGATGTAGGGGAAGAGGCAGGAGGGAAAGAGCCCACGTCCAGCCAGAGATTCTGTGCTCTGGGCAGGAGGACGCTTTCTACTTGGCCCCGGGTGGGCATCTGACCATGTCAAGCCACTGGACCCCACTCTGGGGGGTTGGACAAGGGGTAGCCCCAGATACCAGGGGCCCTGGGGCAACATCCTTGGCCCAGAGTTACGGGAGAGAGGGCAGAGGGAGAGAGGTTCCCATGCCAAGCAGTGCATACTCTCACCAGCAATTGGAAGTGGCAGGCAAGTTATTTCTTTCTCTAAACCTTCTGGAGGGAGACATTTATATTGACAGCAGATTTCAGATGACCGCCCTCGTCCTTATTTGTTTTTTGACTTGAAAACTTTTACGCTGATTTGAGGGCTTACCTCTGGCCTTTCCTGGAGACTTCCTGCTTTCGTGTTCCTGTGTGGAGGTGAGCCTCTCATTTCTTTGCACGTCACATCATTTTTATGGTTGAAAACTGGACCCCTCAAATACAGCGGATCCCCCCAAAAGAGCGGACCCCTCAAATAAATAGAGCACATTGATTCTGTGTTCTCTCCACGAGTCAGGATTTGCTGTCTCCAGACTGATGAATGACTTTCTGAGCTAATTGCTTAACATCTGTCTTCCCTTTCAGCTATGGCCACTGAACATTCAGCTCGGTTAAGTTAGTGGTGACATAAATGATTAGATAGACATTACTTTTGATATTAAGAACCTTTATGACCCTCAGTCTTCTCGTCTGGCATGCCCGAAGTTCTCCATTCAAATTCCAAGACTGTCTCTGTAACCCACTCCTTTAAAAAGTCTCAATGTTTGCTTGGCAGCTTGTCTTCAACTCGAAGTCAGCTATTCACTATTGCCTTTGCCTTTTATTTTCTACATAAGAAAGACCTGGAGGTGAGACCATAGGACTTTCTCAGGTCTTTCTTGGGAATGTGCACAGGCCTGGGCTTACACATAGCCCTGCTACGTATCTGCATGGCTTTTTAGAGTCCCATATAGAGCCTGTTATAGTTTTAAGGTTGACTATCCTCAAATATCCACGTATCCAAAACTTGGTTCACAGGGTGATATTGTTGGTCAGGTTAGTGGTGCTACAACAAACCCTAAGGACCACAGGACGCCAGAGGGATGGTCTCCCAGGATCTCCAAATGCTCTCTGCCAGACTACAGCAAGGACACCGGCCAAACCAGCCAGAATCAACTTTCACAGAGCTCCAGTAATTAACCAGAGGCGATACTGTTGGGAGTGGGAGTGGTGGAAGCTTTCAGAGACAAGGACTGGTGAGAAGCTATACTGTGAAGCAACTCTGGAGGAATGGAACTGATACAAGGAGCATAAAGGAGTTTACTAGATGGGCTTACACAATAGGCTCAGAGCAGTCCAGAAAGGGCTGCCTCGTGCCAGCAAGCCTGGGAACCTCGTAGTTCTGTGCACAAGGCTGGGTGGCTCAAGAGTGCCAGTCGGCTGCTGAAGACCTGAAGGATTCCTTGAGAGCCACTGGTATTCAGTCCGCCTTGGGAACCAGAAGAACTTCGCTGGGGTCTGACGTCAGCGAGGGAATGCAACCACAGCAGCCACAGATAGATACATAGATGAACTTGCCGGAGAGGGTGAAGGCAAGCAGGCCAAAGCAAGTTTCTTTCTTCCAGCTCCCTTTCTTGAGTGCTGCCCATTCTTCGGGTGGATCTCCCCACTTGAAGTAATCTGGCCAAGAGAATTCCTTCACAGGAGCACACAGCAGCTTACCTTGTAGTTGATTCCTGATGCTGGCAAGTTGAAACCTAAGACGAGCCTTGGAGAGGTCTTTAAACATTCGGGGGTGGGGCGCGGGGGGCGCACGTCATCATGAGGTGCCAACAGGCCCTAAACAACCATGCCAGCCTGAATACGGACCGATGAGCACAAGTGTTTTTCTCTTTATAAGTTCATTATCTCTAGTATATCTTTGGGTGACCCAACACTGACCCTTAGAGTGTTTCACAACCTCATGTAGGCAGGCCACGCACCCACACCGACACTATAGTTCTCTGGGACTTCGGAGGCTCAGTTTTGCTGTCTCTGTGGCGTCTAGGCTCCTGGTTTTCATAGCTGCCCCTGAGACAGAGAGGAGTGGGAACAGAATGGGTCCGAATGCCATGTGATTCCCTGACATCCTTTCTTTCTCGGCAAGCGTGTTGTTCCGATCTATCACTCTATGCTCTATTCCCAGAGTCGCTCACTGAACCTGAAACTAGACCAACGGTCAGCAAGCCCCCAAGCTCCTCCTGTCTTCATGACCCCCCCATAATGCCAAGGTTACAGACACGAAAGACTTTGGGCTTTAATGGGTGCTGAGGATTTGAACTCAAGTCCTCAAATTTGCATAGCAAGCACTCTTTCCTACTGAACTATCTCCCCAACCCTCATAGATTTTTGTCGTTATAGTTTTGCTTCTGTTTTGTTTGTTTTCCATGCAAGGGATTGAACCCAAGTCCTTGTGTATACAAGGCATGATCTCTACCACTGAGCTACAAACACAGGCCCAGCCTCGATGGTCTTCCCTTTAGATCTAACTGGTTTGCTTGAAAGAAAGAGAAAATAAAGGCTTCCCCTCAGATTGCTTCAGACAGCTGATTAATTACTGGACCCCGTGAAAGTTGATCCGGCTGGTTTTGCTGGTGTCCTGACTTTTTGTCTGGAGTAGAGCATTTGAAGATCCCCAGAGGCTATTTCCCTGGTGTCCCGTGCTCCTTAGGATTTGTTGTCCTTTTTTTTTTTTTTAAGCTGAACATATATTGTCAGATGTGTTCTAAATATTGAGGGCAGTGTAGTGTATGTGATTGTTTGCCCTGTATATGAAGAATAGCGATGAGGATCTTGCCAAAGCAAAGTATCTTTTTGCACACTGAGCTGGGGAAACGGGGGTGGGTGGGTGGCAAACCTGATTGGCATCTGGATGCTGTAAGTTAGCTGTGTGCCTTGGAGCTGCATGTAAATGTCAGCTGGAGAGAAGATTATTTATATATGTAGTGAAGTAGAAACAAACACCCGGGATCCTCAGATGCCATTAATAAAACATCAGGAGTGTTATTCTGAGTTAAGCAGGTCTACGTGGCTTTGGTAAAGATGGCTGAGAAATGTTTTCCTTTACAAAGTCAACTCCTTAGTGAAGCGCTGGAAATCCATTTCTCATTTAAAAAATAGTTGTCATTCTTTCCGATAAAATGTCACCAGGAACACAATAGAACCTCTCCTACACCATTGCCCCTCTTGAAGATGGCCAGCTTTCCAGCACGTCAGAATGTGAAAGACTGGGTGAGTCACTCTGTCCTCTGGCTGACAGACAATTCCAATGAATGCAGCTACACTGCCCTCCCATGCACTGGCCTTCAGCTTTGCTTCGCTTCTGTGACAAGCTTGATAAGCAAGCCCCATGCAGAACACATCAAGGGCACATTTGTATTTAGACAACTGTCCCCCCAAGTTTGGAAGCCATGTACTGGGGCAATGTGTAATCATCACTAGAAGAGGTAGCTATCTATGGTGGTGACTGTGATCACCTGGGATTAACTTGTGTGAGGACATTGCTCTAAGGCCCCCCTCATCTTGTAACATGTCTTGTTGGGAAGGGATATTGTAACACGTGGAATCTACTCTAGTTTAAAATCACACTACACACATGTATACATATATTCATTTTTTTCCTAATATCTCACCATACCTGGCTCATCTCTAAGACCTCTGAAATGGTTGGCATGAATGAACTGTGGGCTGAGGATATGCCTTCTAACTAGTCTCTGATGAAAATCTTGACCGTAGGAGATAAGCAGAATGGCTCTTACCACAGAAGCGGCTTTATTTTAGATCTGCGTAATCTGCAGTCTCATAAAAGTGTTGAATTCTCCCTGAAGTCAATTGGATGGAGTTTGAATTCCTACTATGAGCCAAGCAAGCACTTTGCTAAGTCTGGAGAGTAAAGTACACGAACTTATCTACCTGGGGAAGATACTCAGACAAGCCTCCAGCAATTGCCATAGGATGAGATGGGCACCCTAACCATCCACTCCATGGAAGCTCAGAGGCCTCTTCCTCAAGGACATGAATTTGCACTCTTTAAGATAACTGATTTTTATTAGGAATCCTGTATGTGTTCTATGTGCTTAATGTAATATTTGGGAATATATATATATATATATATATATATATATATACACACTACTGATTTACATACATATTCTTTTTGTGGTTGGTTGGTTGGTTTTTGAGCATGGCACACTGTAACTGACTGACAGTCGCCAACATGCCGACAGGTTTCTTGGACTTGTGTCTCCCATCTTAAATGGAATTTAAATATTTCGTCAGCCCCTCCCCACTCCTTCCTTGCATCACACCTCTCCTAGAAGATGACTTGAGAAACACTTGGAATGCTGTGTGTGTGTGTGTGTGTGTGTGTGTGTGTGTGTGTGTGTGTGATCTTATCACCGAGTGTAAATTTCGGCTCTGTCTGATATTCTCCATTCCAAGAACCATGCCAAGTTCCTGGCAGCTCACAGGGACCTGACCTTCCCATACAAGTGAGTGTGGGGAATTCTTGTTCGCCATGCTTGAGCAGATGGAGTAATAGGAGATGTTCTGTAAGTGCTTCACAGTTCTGCCTTTTTCCAAGTGTAATTAAAATAACTGGTCTAGTGTGTAGGTTACAGCATTCACTGGTAAGCAACTTATTGCTATGGTTCCTTTGAAACACTGGATAGCAGTGATTTAAATTCACGAGGGGCTGTTTTCTGGAATGAACCAGTCAAGCAATGTCGTTTTGGATGCTCAGCACTGAATGAGGAAAATGAAAGCGCACACTTCTTACAGGAGAGGATTTTCACATTTCTCATAAACATTTGCCAACCTGTTAATGCCCACTATTTAAATTATTCTGTATGGCATCTATGCTGATGAATGAGGTACCAAAGATAGAAAAGCCATCTTTTTCTTCTTTTCTTTCCCTTTCCCTTTCCCTTCCCTTCTCTCCTCTCCTTTCCTTTCCCTTTTTTCTTCCTTCCTTCTTTCCTTCCTTCCTTCCTTCCTTCTTTGTTTTGCTTGGTTTATTTTCAAGGCAGGGTTTCTTGGTGTAGTCCTGGCTGTCCTGGAACTCTCTCTGTAGATCACACTGGCCTCAAACTCAGAGATCTGCTGCCTCTATTTGCCAAATGCCAGGATTAAAGGTGTGTGCCACCACCACCTGAAAAAATCCATTTCTTTGCCAGTATCCTATGGCCATTGTTGTCATGGTATCCCTGGCTTCCTTATAGCCATGGCTAATTTTTGATTGAGAGGACAAAGAGAATAGAAGGTGGAAAACTTGGGGCCTGTAGCGAAGAGGGGAATGTTAATGGCAGCCATTATCTTCTCATAGAACTTCAGGAGTGGTGCAAGCAGGGCTCTCTCTATGCTTTGCAGCAGCTGTCTATCTATAACACGGTATCATATCAAAGCGCTTTTGCAGAGATCATGATGCATATTCTGTTTTGGAGTGGACAGGGTGTTGCTGTTCAGCCCAGCCTGGCCTCCAACTTAAAGTCCCTCTGCCTAAGAGTGCTGACGCCCAGCAGGACAGAATCACTGCCTCTGTCACAAGTTCCACCAGTAGCGATGACATCATTTGTGAGTCTGAAACCGACCTGTCCCTACAGGAAGATGCAGTCCTCTATCAGCACCATGGACAAGGGGACTTGAAAGCCCCTAAGAGGGTAGTAAGGAAGCATTAACTTTATTCATATGACCTGTTAGTTACTAAGTAAACATTAAACTTCACTAATAATGGATATGTTAGTTAATACCAACACCCTCATTCAATCTGTAAATCAGATAGCTACCACCTATGGCAGTGTACTGGCTAGTTTTGTGTCAAGTTGACACAGCTGGAGTTATCACAGAGAAAGGAGCTTCAGTTGAGGAAATGCCTCCATGAGATCCAACTGTAAGGCATTTTCTCAATTAGTAATCAAGGGGGAAAGGCCCCATGTGGGTGGGACCATCTCTGGGCTGGTAGTCTTGGGTTCTATAAGAGAGCAGGCTGAGCAAGGCAGGGGAAGCAAGCCAGTAAAGAACATCCCTCCATGGCTTCTGCATCAGCTCCTGCTTCCTGACCTGCTTGAGTTCCAATCCTGGCTTCCTCAGTGATGAACAGTTGTATGGAAGTGTAAGCCGAATAAACCCTTTCCTCCCCAACTTGCTTCTTGGTCATGATGTTTGTGCAGGAATAGAAACCCTGACTAAGACAGGCAGGCTAGTCTCTGGGATTCCGGGGAAAGAATGCAAACATCACAATGTACCAGGCCGAACAGTAACATTTTCAATCATGGTCGCTCATCATACTGTGAATTAGACAAGTTATTTACACCAAGTAAAATTGATCGTTTCCAAAAGTATGTGGCTAAAGAGTGTGACAAAGAGATCACAGACAAAACACAAAAATAACACCACAGAAGTACAATTTAGAAGATGAGATTAAGATGTGAAAACCAGGTGATCGTTATAGTTATAGTTTATAGTTTATAGAGTTTTGTCCAACTGAATGCTACAGTTAGGAAACTAGGAAATTAGGAAACTTTTTAAATGACTGGTCAGAAAAAAATGCCACACATCAGGTTTTTTTTTTTTTAGAATTGAAGCAATTTTTTTAGAGAGATGTTTGTAATGTTAACTACTATGTAAGGGGAAAAAAACCATCCGTTTAATTAGTTCAGCTTCTATTTTGAGAATTCATAGGAAAAAAGCAAAAACAACTGAAGGAAAATAGGTAACAAAAATGGACAGAAATTAATGTGGCAGAAACATGATTAGAAAACATTAACATTCGGGTCTGGCTTTTTGAAAAATAAAGTCTGTTGCTGAGTGTTTGCTTTTCTCCATGAGGTTTGGTGTTTGGGTCCCAGAACCCATGTATGTTCCTCAAAACAGCCTACAATTCTATCTCCATGGAATCTAACGCCCTCTTCTGGACTCTATGGGGACTGCAATGTGTACATAGCCTCACACAGACACTCGCAGAGATGCAGACACAAAACCAGACACACACACACACACACACACACACACACACACACACACACACACACATGTAATTAAAAATTAAATCTTCAGGGGGCTGGTGAGATGCCTCAGCAGGTAAGAGCACCCGACTGCTCTTCCAAAGGTGATAAGTTCAAATCCCAGCAACCACATGGTGGCTCACCACCATCCGTAACGAGATCTGGCTCCCTCTTCTGGAGTGTCTGAGGACAGCTACAGTGTACTTACATATAATAAAATAAAATAAATCTAAAAAAATTTTAAAAAATAAAAAATTAAATCTTCAAAAGTATAGCAAATAGCTATAATAACTTATGACATAATATTTAGTATTTATTTATTTATTTAGTTAGTTAGTTAGTTTTTTTTTTAAGACAGGTGTTCCTTGTATAGCCCTGGCTGTCCTGGAACTAATGTTGTAGACCAGGCTAGCCTCGAACTCAGAAATTCGCCTGCCTCTGTCTCCCAAGTGCTGGGATTAAAGGTGTGCACCACCACCTCCCGACTAGTTTTTAATTTTAACAAAAAAATTAAAATAGTCTCCAGGTGGTGGTGGCACACACCTTTAATTCCAACACTTGGGAGGCAGAGGCAGGTGAATCTCTGAGTTCAAGGCCAGCCTGGTCTACAGAGTGAGTTCTAGGACAGCCAGTGCTACATAGAGGAACCCTGTCTTGAAAATTCCCAAAACAAAATAAAATATTAAAATAAAATTTAATTTTTAGTTAAAAATTAAGTTTAATTATGTTTTAGTTAAAACTTAAAATTTTCAATTAAAATTGTAAAAACTTAAAAATTGAGAAATTAAAGGTCAAAATCAATTCAAGAAGAAATAGAAAATTAGAAGATGTTAACAACTGTTGAAGAAATTGAATAAATTCAAATTTAATCCTAAAAAGAAAATTCTAGATCTGCAAAGGTTTTGAGGGTGAAACTTCAAAAACAAAACAAAGACATTTTTAATAGGAAGAAATTTTAATCTCCAAAACCAATTGTGGACAAAACTAGCATATATTCTAGAACTCACAAGGGCAACATAATTTTGGTTTGAAATTCCATGGAGGAATATATGGAAAAGAGAAAACATGGAGAAATATAAACTAATTATTAGCAATATCACAATGTCAAAGAATCAGTAGTAATCTAATTAATGTAACAGTAATAACAGTAATTTCAAGTAAAAACCTTAAAAATTAATAGTAATAATTAATATTAATTATCTCTCGAAATTGAAAGAAGCATTCAGCATGCAAAAGCACCCATGTTTCAACATCAGCAACAATTGGAAAATATTTAGTGACATAGAAAGTCTAGGTCTTGAAGTTACAATGACACTCCTGAATATTTCATAAATAAATTTTTGCTATGTCAAAAAGCAAACTAAGCCTATTATAAAAGCAAATGGCCACATAAACCAATCAAAAGAACTAAAAGCCAATATGTATCAACTCAATACGCATTGGAAAGCCCTGTGAGAAAACTCAGTATGGTCACAATGTAGGCTGTTGGAAAGGTCTGAGAGCTGCCATAGATTGAACAAGAATATTCACAAAAAGTTCAAAAGCCAAGCTCAATGGAGAAGCGGAGAAGTTTTCATGTGACATAAAGAACACGAGCAACGCTCCTGTCATACACGCCAAATGGTGTTCTGGGTATTCTAACTAACACAACCGAGCAAAATCATCAGAAGATACCAAAATTAGAATGGGGCCTGAGGTGGCGCTCAAGTCATAGAGGGCTTGCCTGTGTGCACATGGCACCAAGATAGAGGCAGAGGTGGTGATGAGCTCAGAGACAGACAGGACAGAGGCAAAAAAAAAAAAAAAAAAAAAAAAAAAAAAAAAAAAAAAAAAAAAAAAAAAAAAAAAAAAAAAAAAAAAAAAAAAAAAAAAAAAAAAAAAAAAAAAAAAAAAAAAAAAAAAAAAAAACGGACATGGTGAGAGAGATGGATAGTCACAGTATATGGAGATCTATACAGATAAGTTACAACACTGTAGAGATTATCAAAATTGAGAGAAACGGCCAACATTCAAAGGCACCTGTGCTTCAACATCAGCAACAACTAGAAAATATATTTAGAAAGAAATATCACTTCCATTAACAACAAACTTTAAGCACCAGGATTTTGAAAACAAACATTCCTGAACCCTCACAAGCAAAAGGAGGCATATTTGAAAAGAAATTAAAACTCAAAATGGATACAAATACTGTGTTCGCCAAAGAATTTAGCTTTCTAAAGGTGTCCATTTGAAAATGGATCTTTAGATATAATTCAATTCTTATAAAAAAATTTCTAACAGCTTTTGGTTGCTTGGTTTGATTTGGGAGAACTTGGGCTGATTTTAAAATCTGTATGCAAGAACAGAGACCTAAGGCTATCTAAGACATCTTAACAAAGGGAATCAAATGGAAATATGTGCTCTTCAGTGTACTGAGATGTGTTATAAAACCATAGCAATTGAGTCTGTGGTTTTAAGGCACGAGTAAATAGGCCAATAGATAAAACAGAGTTCAAAAAACTCCACTCGTAAGGGGCACTGGAAATCAATGGAGGAAAGATAGGCTATCACATAACTAAGCTTAGGCTTCTCATTAGCAAGTGCTAAGAAAAATTGAATTTTATTTCAATTCACACAGACCACAATTCTAGTGGTATAAAGAATAGCTTTACTTTCTAAATTTGGGGTAGGAAATGATTAAAAAAACATATATAGTGGAACATTACTAATTATTGATGGATTAAATCACCTAAATTAAAATTAAGAATTTTTGTTCTATTTAAAAAACTAGAAAGAGAACAAAAATAGATCTCAAGATGAGGAAATGCATTTTCAGTATATGTAAGTATAGATACGAGACTTCAGACTATAAATGAATTATATGACTCAATAAGAGAGGGACAAATGACTCATCAAACAGATGTACAGCAGACACAAACAGATGACAGTAAAAACCAGTACAGGAACTCATGTACTGAAAATTGGCTTCAGCAGGAATGAAAGTTTAGACCTTTCATTTTTTAAAAATTTTCTCCATATGAACGCCTGTGTTCCTGAAGGCCAGAAGAGGGCACCAGATCCCCTGGAGCTGGCGTTAAGCAGTTGCAAGCAAGCCACCTAATAGGCTTGTTGGGCACTGAAATCAGGTCCTCTGCAAGAAGAATACATGCTCTTAACTGCTGAACCATTTCTCTCCAGTCCCCTTTACATTAAAACCTTAAAATGTAGTTTCAGACTTGGGGAAAGACGACTTTGTAAAACTAGATGTAGGCAAGGCAACATTGGAGCAGAATCCAGTGCACTGAGATATGAAGAAACAGTCAGCGGCTCCCTTATGCTGCAGGTCGCAGAAATATTTAGGTTTGAACACCAGAAAATAAAAAGAAAAAGGTACATAGTAGCATTGCGTGGGAGAAAGTGTTCATACGCAACAAAGTAGCAAACTGTGGTTCACTTCTGCAATGAGCTATTAAGCCATGATACAAACAGATGAACCAGCGCTACTCAAATCACCCTGGATACTTCTCAGAGTGATAAGTTCAAGTCTGTGTGCACATACATGTTGTGTGCTCTCTTTCATACAGTGCTAACAAAGGAGACAGTGGATTGCTCAGGAAATGCACAGGGCTGTTCAAGTCACAAAGAAAGAGAAGCCAATGACAATGAGACAAAGTGTCCACAAGAAACCCCGATTGCTTAAGCCTGATTCGAGTTAGGCTTTCAAGTAGCTGGGAGTTGCCCTGTCTCATGGCTCAGTTTTTGGCACATGTAAGTCACCACTGTGATGATACCCAAGAGAAACAATTTAAGAGAGGGAAAGATTTGTTTTTTCTCTTTGGCTCATGGGTTTAAAAGTTTCAGATTGTGATGAGAAAGGAAAGAGAGAGTAATGTTGCTTGTGTGAGGGTGGGCACGAAGCACACATGGAGAGGCAGAGGTGAGGGACATGGTTTATCTCAGCAGAGCATGGCTCCATTAAACCACTCCGCCTTCTGCTCTGCCAACTCCCGGCAGTGATGTCATCAAGTAGCTTGTCTATTGGTTGTCAAAGCCCTCATGATTTTTTGTTTTTGTTTTTGTTTTTGTTTTTTGAGACAGGGTTTCTCTGTATAGCCCTGGCTGTCCTGGAACTCACTTTGTAGACCAGGCTGACCTCGAACTCAGAAATCTGCCTGCCTCTGCCTCCGGAGTGCTGGGATTAAAGGCGTGCACCACCACGCCCGGCTAGTGTTCCAGCTTTCAATCTACCATCTGGGACTAAACTTTTAGCACTAACCCTTTGGAGAGGCGTGTGATATCCAAACTCTGACAGGACCATTATGCATGTCCTGTCTATTAAAGTTCTTTAGATTGTGTATGTACTCTTTTATGAATGTGAAATATTTCATAGCAAAACTATAAATTAGTTACAATTCTGTAAATAATTGGACATTTTCTTTGATTACTTGTAAATGTTTGACAAAACAGCATAATAAATTAAAAATCACATTCCTAAGCTAAAATAGCATTAATAGCATGTATTAATTTTCATACTATTTATGGAATGTTTGTAGAATTCCTAGATATTTCATAGTTTTCGAAAACAGTGTATAAACCACCTTCCCTTCTATGCTATTATTATACAACAGTTATTTGAAATGTAATTCTTTAATAATTTTTTATGCTTCATAACATATATTTGTAAATTGTGCTGAGATCTACTTTGGCATGATATCATAAGTTGAGACAAACATCTTTCTCTCTCTTTTGTGATTGAGGGGGAGCTGGCCTCACCCCTTCCCTGGCCAGCTCTGTACATCTGGCCCTGATGCCATGAGTGGGAGAATGGATTGAGGGCATGAGAGCTGGGCACACACACACACACACACACACACACACACACACACACACACACACACGAACACACACACACTTGCAGGCTGCAGCACTCTAGTGCTTGTGCACCACAGTAGAGCTGTCCCTGGTAACAACGAAGCTGGAGAACTGGTCCTGAGGGCGTGAGAGCAGCAGGACCGGCTGGATCCTTGCCAGCTATAGAAGTAGGGTGAGCTGGTCCCTCCCCATACTGGGACAGGAGAGCTGGCCTGTTTGGCAGAAGCTGGGCTGACCACCTCATCTGCAACTCAGGCCCAGATCCAGAGCTTTGAGTTGGCTCACCTCAGCATATTCCCCATTTATGATCTGCTGGAACGTGAAACCAGATCACTGACTCACTGCGATGGACATTTATAAGTGAAGCTGCTGGGCAACTTCCATACACTGCAACTTCCATGGAGAAGTTATTTTTTATTTATTTTAACTTTTTGTTTTCTTTTGGGGGAGATTGCAAGGGCAAAGGGCAGATATGGGGGTGGGACAGGAAGATAAGTAGGATTAGGGTATATGTTGTGAAACTCACAAAGAATTTTTTTTTTTTTTTTAATTTTGCTCTTTAGCACAGACTGGCCTTGAACTCATGGCAAACCTCCTGCCTCAACCTTCCAAGTGGTTTGATACAAGCAGGTGCTACCTTGCCTGGTAAGATTTTTATTTTTATTTTGCTTCATTGTGAATTTCATATCATCCCTGCAGTCCCAATTATCTCCTCCTCCCCCCATACCCACCCTCCATTCTTGCAACCTCCTCCTCAACCGAGAAAAAAAAAATCTCATTGTGAAAACTTTAGTGTGTCACAGTGTGTCCACAGTATACCCTTTTGTTCACACTTCTTTCCTTGAAAGTATTCATCCTAATGACTTGTTGGTCTGGTTTGAAGCCTCTAACTTCTGCTATCCTATCAATACAAGAACCTCACGGAGACTTCTTTCAGATATCCTATTGTTGACCTGTGTCATGGAGATCTTGTAGTTTTGGATTTGGAAGCCCTTTTCCTTCATGCACTCCAGCAGTTTGTTGATGGGATAAGCCAATTCAAAGGCCTGGATCTGGGCTTGAAAGGTACCTGAACTGATCAACCCACTGGCTCTCCCACTCTTAATCCTTTGGGGGAGGCTCTGCAACCTGCTGCATTAGGCGACAGTCAGGTTTAGCTCTCCTGCTCTCATGACCCCATGGGAGCCAACTCTCCTTCACCTATGCCACCACACAGCAGACAAGAGGCAGGGCAGACTCTCCCAACTCATGCCCTTGGGGCCGACTCACCCGAAACCTCCACATCCAACGTCAACTCTTCTGTGCTTCCCAGGTGAGGTGTAGGGCCTGCTCTCCTGAGGGCTGCACCAGGTAAGGGACAGGATCTCCTGCCTGCTGTAGGCTGCAAGGGGTGGTAGGGATGCATCTCTTTCTCACCTCTGTCACTGTAAGGCACACAAGTTGCAAGCCAGCTTTCCAGATCACATACCTCCAGGGACAGCTCTCCCACTATGCCCAGATGAGGGGTGGAGCCAGTTCTGCACAGCCCACAGCCGTCAGCCATGTCCCCAGGCAGGGCTCCTCTAGTCCTTGGCTTGTTCCCTATCCTGGGAGCTTACCCAAGTGTGTCTGGCACTGGAGTGGGGGCTGTCTCAGGCTAGTTCTCTGCCTGGGTCCTCTGGCACTGGACTTAAGATCATTCCAGACTTGCTCTTTTCAGGGAACGTTAGGCTACTAATCATTCAGAAGTTCACAGGTCAGAACACTGAGTGTAGATGTAGCCTCTCTCCTCTCTGCCACCTACAGACGCACATGCGACACAGCAGCCACACCTACAATCCCTCTAGGAGCAGGTAGGTAATTATTTTTTTAAATAAAATAATAAAGACTTTTTTTTCTTATGATAGGAATTCACTATATATCCCTTGAAGTCACAATCTGCCAGGAGCCTTGGCCTCAACCATGGCCTTTGTGGACAAATTCTAGCTTACATCAACAGCCCTGAGAGAACATCTGTGGTCATAACAGAAAGAATATTTGTGGGTAGAGAGGACACTGTGACCATTGGTTCCAAGAACTGAAGATTGCCACCTGACCTGTGGAGAGCTCCTGGGCTCTCCCCACCCCCAGCCCCCTTGAAGTCTCCCCTTTCTTATATCATCATCCCAAAATAAAGTTTTTCAGAGCTTGATTAGTCAAATTGTTTTGCTCTCATTCTCCATGTTTCTTGTCCCTCCCCCCCCTCTCTCCCCTTCCCTAGGTCCCCACTGATTATCCCTGCAGGTCGGGGCAGCAATCCTCCTGCTTAGCCTCCTGAAAGTTGGCATTATGTGTGAACATGACCCTACCCCACTACTCAGAAACTTTCCTTCTAAGCTATCTAAGCATTCGTAGCCCATTGGTCAGAGCAGGGTTAAGAGGTAATCCTTAAGTCCAACGAGAGCTGCTACCACTCTCCGTGGCGTCCAGGATTCCGATCATCCTAAAATATCAGTCTTTTGATTCACACTCCACACACGTTCTGCCACAAGTAACTCATCTGCCACAATTTTGTACTAGGCCCCAATTAAGAGATCTTTCTCTAGTGTAGACTGTACAGATCTCCCTTTTCTAAAAATTAATTTGGACATGGTGCTATTGACCCACACAGTAGGGTTCCATAAGGAAGAACCAGCCTTTGCATTCATGCTAGCAATTGGAATGAAGATGCACTTGAAACTGGGAGGGGGGGGATGCAGTATCCCAGAGCTCATACTCGTGAGTGTTGGGTTAGTGGTGGCTTCTTACTTTCTCAGTGGTACCACTTTCTCAGAGAGCATTTCGGAGGTAGTGTTTTCTGTTCCCCATGCAGGGGATAATTATGCTATTCCTATTCTTAGTGGTACAGAGACTAAGAGAGACAGTCTGGCTCTGCCCCAGCCATCTGATCCTTGATTTAAATGGCTGTCATCACTGACAGAGGGGACCTTCTTTGGATAAGAAGTGACTCATTGCTAAGCCTTACCAAATGGTTACATCTATCCATCCCCAACACACACACACACACACACACACACACACACACACACACACACACACACTAGCTAGCCTACCATTTCGTTTTTTAATCCTATTGACAATTGAGTGACTTTGGGATTGTTTGCTGGAGAGCCTAGTGCTCCCTCCTTGGTGCTCCATAGAGCACTGCATCCGTGCCCCTGAAAGATGTAAGTTCATTCTTACAATGTTCATCCCCTTCCCCTACCTACTTGCAATATTTAAAATGTAAATATTTTTGTATTCCTGTTACTGTTTTAAAGAACTGTTGGGCGACTTTGAGAAGAAGGGGTTAGAGCAGAAGTAGGCACTGGAAGGGGAGGAGACTCGAACATGTGAGTTGGTCAGGTCGGGCTTGGTGAGTTCAAGCCTGGTATCAAAGTGCCTCAGCTCTCAATACACCCCCTCGTGAGTGCACCTCCTCCTCTTTTGTGTCACAGATACAGCACGTGGATATTTCTACCGTAAATTCTGACAGATCAAGGTGCTCCCTGTGGCTTGGTAGTTGCTTTGGTGTTTGTGTGGTTTTGAGACAAGGTCTTGCTACATAGCCCACGTTGGCTTTACACACCAGATCCTCTGTCCCTTCCCCCCCAAACGCTAGGAGTGCAGGCCTGTGCTGCAGACCCTGACTCTCTACTGAGATCTAAGCACAATTGTGTTGCTTTTGCTTATAAAATGATCTTTATTGCCCCATAAAACACTTGAGGTGAATGTTTTTAGTTAATTGGATTAAAAAAAATCTTCCCATGTTTAATTTGGCTTACAACAAGGGAGCCCTTCTCCAGTTTTTCTTGGATTCATCAGGCAAACAAGGGAAGTTAATTTTAATATTCTCAAGTATCCCCAGATTGAGTTTTCTCTGGTGCTTGGGTGTGTGCATGCATGCGTGCATGTGCATGTGCATGTGCATATGAGGGTGCATGTGCAGGTGTGTGCACATGAGGGTATAGGTCAAAGGTCAGGCTCAGGAGTCCTTGCTCAGGCACTATCCTGGCTTGGAGCCCTGTGATTAGATGGTGCTTGCTGGCCAGTGAGCTCAAGGTATCTGCCTGTCTCCACTTCCACCATCTTGTTGCCTGATCTTTGTTTTTTTTTTTACCTGAGTTTAGAAAACAAACTCAGGTCCTAATATTTGCCAGGCTCTGGTTTAATTTTCATACCCTGAAGCCATCCCCAAACAACTTTGTGTGGATTGGTATCTTCAAAGGAAGCCCCAGGTCTCGTCTGCTTTGGTTTCAGTAGCTGAGAACCTTCTCATCTCTCATTTCCACCTGCTGATACCATTTAGCAGAAAGATCTAAGTGTACTAATAATGGGTCGGAAAGGAGCGTGTTTACATAATTTTTAATAAATGCAATCTGCTCGTTTTCTTTTCATTAATGCATTTGCTGTTCTTAGTAGCTTTTAATTTCTCTTGCCTTTTAGGAAAGCCTGCACGCTGGATGGTTTTCCTTCTTAAATGGCACTTTGGCATTCAAAAACACCAGTAAGCTCTGGGAAACTATTCCCACAAGAGATGGCTGGAAAAAAAAAAAAAGCTTTTCCAGTAAGCGAATCAGTGTTTTTAAGATGCTAATAACTGTGCTGATTTGGGCCCTCCTTGGGTTGCAGTTAAAATTAATTGAAAAACGACAACAAAACACTCCTACATTTCACACAGAAACCAAACAGTGTCAGGAAATGGAGAGCAAGCGGAACAGATCCCGTAGTAATTAATGCCACGCTTTTGGTGGCATTGAAGACTAGTGGCTTGGCATAAGAAGATATTTTTCTTCATGTTTTTAAATAATTTATGTCAAAAGGAAAGCTAGTTTGGTTGTCATTTGCAGTGTTTTATTTTCTTTTGAGCTACACACATGCCTGCCTGTGCCTAGGTGTTGATAGAAGCCTGTGAGTGCAGTGCCTGCAGAGGCCAGAAGAGGGCATCAGATCCCCTGGAGCTGGAGTTAAGGTGGCTGTGAGTTGCCTTGCGTGGGTGCAGGGAACAGAACATAGGCACTCACTCTGTAAGACCTAGAAGCACTCTTAGCACTGAGCCATCTGTCCATCCTCATTGCTATTATAACAGTAGTTCTTCGCTGGCTACCTTCTGCACAGCTACGCTACAGCAGTGCCTGATGTCATCGAGATAACACGAGGTTTTAAAAACCACTAGCATCAGTGAACGCAGAGACCCACCTATGTGACTTAGGGTTGTTCTTTTACTTGATACTTTGGGGAGTTCATCATTCCCCTGTACATTGTACAGCTTCTCAGAAAGGTTAAATACCATGCCTGAGACCCGTTGCACTCAGTATGATGTCCCACAGTGCTTCTAACACCCTGCAACCTTGGGATCAGTCACATCACCCTTTAGAGACTCCCTGGGTTCCTTCTGACCATTCTTCAGTCTTTTAGGTTAATTTCTCCCTCTTTTGCTCATCTCTAATTTAAAAATTCTCCATGTGTGCACGTGTATGGTGGATATGGACATACATGTGCCATAATGCATGTGTGAAGATCAGAAGAAAACCTATGAAGTCAGTTCTTTGCTTCCATCTTTATGTGAGCTCCTGGGAGCCGACTCAGGTCATCAGGGCTGCATGACAAGCCCTCTTTTTTTCATTGAGCCTTATATCAGGACCCTAATTTCTACTTTCTGTTCCTCATATCCCAGCCTCTAGTCTATGTCTCTCTCAGTTCTGTCCAGAGTTTAAAATACCATCTAAATGCACACGGCTGCTAAAAATGGCTGGTCTGATGAGTCCCTGTCATACATCCTGCTGCCTACTTGACACCTCTTCTTGGATCTCTTACAGACATCTCACGCTCAACACGTACAAACTCAACTCTAGATTTTCTTTCTCGGTCTGCTTCAGATGTCTCCCAGATGTCAGCACACGCCCATCTGTGCAGGTCAGACACATTCTTGTTACCCCTTTGTCCTTCAAACCCCAACTATGCCTCAGCATCAGAGCCTACACCCCCAAATGGAGCTGAGAGTCATGCGCTTCACCCCACACCTATGTCCCACACTGAAACCAAAGTCTGTGGGTGACTGAGTCCCTCTTATGTAGTATTTGCATAGAACCTGTCCGAGTTACTCTGAATATCCTAGCTCACCTCTGGATTACTTACGAAGTACGCGATGGGCATGATATACAAACAGTTGTGATGTTAACTTGTTTAGGCAATATCAAGAAAGAAAAAAAAAAACTACAGCAGCCAAGTACAGTGTTGGGGAGTGTGTATGTGTACTTACTCTTGCCGGAGCTTACTGTAGAAGTCGGAGGACAACTTTAAAAGTCAGATTTCTCAATCTGATGTGAGTTCCAGAGCTTAAATTTAGGTCGTCAGGATTTCAGGGAAAGCAGTTTATCCACTGAGCCATCTCATGGCCCCTGGCATTAAAAATGCTTTCTTCATTTGCCTACAGTCTTCTAGAGGCTCCCTACTGATCCTGCACGTAAGTTAAGACTGCTTCTCATGGCCTCCTTTCCTGACCCTTAAGCACACCAACCTAAAACATTTTATCCACGTTGCCGTACACTTGCAGTGAATGGAGACCAGTGGATTCAGGTCAGTTCCTTGTGCCATAGACTGTGCAGGAAGAGGTAGAAATTTTTCTCAAAATTTATATGGCTTGAAAGGCTTAAAGACAAATACTAAAAATTAGAAGGTTTGGTAAAAATGGATTTTTATTTTCCTTGAAATTCACCCTAAGGCCTCCTCATCCCATCTCTATAGAAACAAAATGGAACCCGCCTAAAGGAAATGTCCAAGAAATAGTTTTACAACATCTAAGGGGAAAATTATGGCTTTTCCTTGAGGAACAACCAATTCAACTCGTGTGGGTCAGTTCTAATATTTATTTGCTGGCTGTTCTATGTAATCCATTAACTTTTTTTTTTCCATCATGAAATCTTGTGTTTATTTAGAAGGAATAGTATTGAGATACTTTTTCTCCCGTCAGCTTAGCATCCACAGGGAATATTTTGTTAAATTCCACTTTTGTCCTCAGGGAACTCTTGTCTACAGACATTTCCTTTCTTGGTTCTGGACTGCAGCAGGTTTTTATTCAAGTCTTCGAGGCTTTGTTCTTGTAAGGTCCCCACACAGTTCAGCATTGGGGTAATTTTATTTATCTTTGTGTGGACTAATCTTACGTCAACTGGGCACACGAGCTAGAGACCTCTGAAAGGAGGGAACCTCAGCTGAGAAAATGCCTCCATAAGCTCCGCTGTAAGGCATTTTCTTTATTAGTGATTGATGGGGATGGTCCAGCCCACTGTGAATGGTGCATCTCTGGGCTGGTGGTCCTGGGCTCTATAAGAAAGCAGGCTGAACAAGCCAGTGAGCAGCATCTCTCCACAGCCTCTGCATCAGCTCCTGCCTCCAGGGTTCTCTCCAGGCCAACCAGGCTAGCTAAGGGTCCCATGAGAAATGGGGGCCACCGTGGGAGCTCACCTCAACCTCTGGCCCCATAGCAATCACTCTGTTCCCCCCAGCTGTATTCTGTTCCACGATTGCACAGACTCATCTCATCCTACCTTCATCTCATCCTACCTTCACCAAATGAAGGGCTCCGCAGCACACATTTCCCAGCCCACGTGGATCCGTGGATCGCTTTCTTCTGGTGAAAGAACAACTCAGAATAGAACTGGCATAAATAATGTAGAGCCAGGGAAAAGGCTTTCTCTGCTTTGGCCATACTGGAACACCTCTGAATGCTGCTTTCTGGTGACTGTGGTTAATGTACACATTTTCTTGTAAAAATTCCAAATCACCATATTTGTCAGTCCTCTCATTTCACACTCCTTACAAAATCTGGAAAACCCTCCGATGGTTGAACTAGAAGACCTCATCCTGGCACAGCTGATTGGTTTCCTTGGTTTTGATGAGTCCTGGTGCCTTTTGGAGGGTCTAGAAAGAATGCTAAATTTTGTTGAATCAGTGTTTTTAAATTATAACGCTGAAATTACAGTACAGTTCTTATGGTCATGATGATCTGAAACAGCCTATTATAATAAAAGATATTTTGAGTTGTATTGGTGGCGATCCATCTCCCTATGATGTAGGCAGCTACTGCTCTGGGGACAATATGCCTGCTCAGCATACTTTTAAATTAGTGGTCATCATTGGATAAGTTGTTCACTGTGGTCCAAGGCGGTGCTGAAGATACACATGCTGAGACTTCTCACCATCTATTAATTTAGTTTTCTGAATAAAAGTTAATGAACAAAAGTGGTTTTCTATTGAAAAAAAACAAACAGGTTAAACTGGAGCATACTACTAGAGCATGCTAGCCTGTGGGGGACATGCCTTAAAGCCTTAAACTCTAAAATCTGCGTGGGCCAAGATTCTGCTTACCCTGCATTAATATTCACGGTGTCACCACTCTTCTCTCTTATCAGTTCCAAGTAAGCATTTAGAATCTGGAACTTTTCTTTTTAAACAGGCGAACTTGTGTCTGTGTTACTCACAGTTTCCCCCCCCCCCCATTTTGTGCTGTGAATATTCTTATATGACAACCAGGCGCTTCCACGTTAGACGCTGAATCATTTTCCCCTTGTCAAGTCGGTTTGCCAAATTGCTTTCTGATCATGACTCTTCCTCCCCGCTCTACACGGATGTAGGTATACCTTAACAGTATGTTGCATGCCACACTGCGAAGATGAACCCTAGTGACCACCACGGGTCCACATAATAGGACATAAAGCACATGGAGGACCACTGTGAATACTGAGCTATAAATGTTTATGGATGGTATGGTTTGAATGTGAAATGTCCACACTCCATTGTTTAACCCCCTGGTCCCCAGCTGGAGGTGCTGTTTGGAGAGGCTGTGGAACCTTGGGGACTGTGGCCTACCTAGTGGCAGTTGGTTGTCCTCATTGGGCTAGGAAAGGGATCTTTGTTCCAGGTTCCAGAGAGAGAGAGAGAGTGTGTTCTACTTTCTAGCTAGCCATGAGGTACTCGAGCTATAGAACAAGATCTAGAGGTCATAGACTGAGCTACCTCATGCCATCCTTGCTATGAGGGACTGTAGCCCTTAAAACTCTGAGCCAAAATACATCCTTTCTTCCTTAAGTTACTGTGTCAAGTAATCTGTCATGACAATAAAATAAAGAGCCAATATAGTAATAAGAGGATACTACTGGCAACTATGTCTTTTCTGCCTTGGGCTAATACATAACCTAGAGGCAAAATTCTATATGACTATAGATTTAAAAAAAAAGTTTAGTAATTTGAGTAGACTCAATGCAAGTATTTGCAAGCCCCGAGGCAATTAAATATGCTACTTTCTTCAATAAAATGTTTGTATCCCAATTAAGATAGAACAACATAGTTGGATTTTTTTGCACCCTGAATTATTGCATAAAGAAATTTAAGAGTTAAGAGGAAGAAGCCAAGAACTCTAGATTCCTGCTTATTAAAATATTGCTCCTATTCAAACACTTCTCATTAGGAATTGATCATTATCAAATAAATATACATGAAAAAACCCACATATATACAAGAGGGCTTGTGCTTTTCCTTAGCGCTTGATGCTGTTTATCCTTTAAGTTCAATTTAACACTTCTGTAATGTCTCCTCCAACGTGCAACATGATTCAAAGCCGAACAATATTAAATACAGTGGGAAAGCATTGCTTATGGAGGATGCTACATTTGCATAATGTATTGTAATTTCATCTAATGGGAGAATATCTTAGTTCTCCAAATATTTCACAATGGATATTTTATGTTAACAAAACAACAGCTAACCTAGAGGCTATGTGCAAACAGAAGCAGGCAACCAAATGTACAGTGAATATAATCTCTCCATTTGTTTTCTCAGTATACAGAATTTGATTGCCCAGTCCTTCCTGGAATGATGGCCCTTTTGTGTTTTTATTTCTATCTATAGACATTGAGATCTGTCCCTCTGCCATGGCAATGTTTTCTTAGGATGGAGCCATATTTCAGTGAACATAATTAAACCATCACCAACAGAACCTTCCATTAGTCAGAGCAGAGAGCTACCGCTCTTTCTTGGTGGATGCACAGCAGAGGAGTTTGCATGCCGCTTCGGGGGAAAGGCCAGTAAATATTTCATGAGCTCTTCTCGATTGAATTGTTTATTTCACAACATTTTAAAAGAGATACTTAATTTTTCTCAGCAGCTATTTTTTGTCATCGAGTTAGAGAAATAGATATTAAGGACAAAATTTGCATGGGATGCCCAAAGCTGGTATTTTTCTCCGAGCGAGGCTTACTGTGCGCATAAAAATAAATCTCATGGTGTCCTTCAGAAGATGCCCTTGGCATCTCCTGTGTTTTCTAAAGCTATATTCTGGTAATGTTCTGTATCTAAGGTGTGGGGAGGCAGGGATTATAATTTGATTGCTGTGGTTTGATATAATTCAGGTTTCATGCTATATTAAAAATGGACACTAGAGGGTACTCTTTGATCTTCTTTTTCTCTGGCCTGGCAGCCGATGTGGGTACATCCAAGCACTGAACATTTCCCCAGTGTTCTAAGCAGGACAAAATCGCAGTGATATATGCGGTGCGGAGATACCCTAAGGTTTGGAAGGGAGTCAGAGGGGTTCTAACAGGGGTAGCTTCTTAATTAATTCAGAATTAGTAAGAAGAAATGCTTTGTATCCCAGCCCTGGTGGCTGTTATCTTTTGATAATTACTTAATTCCTTTGGTTGCAAGGAATTTTATTAGATTTCAAGCTCTTGCTAAATGTCAAACGATTCTAAAAATAGTTGGAATATTAGACTATGTTAAATAATTAGTGCTCTCAAGCTCTGCCGTGAGGATTTTGAGTAAAGCACACACCTAGTACTGGTTAAGAAACCAATTATAGAATCCCCAACTGTCACAAATAGCAGCTCCCTGCTCCCCGGTGTCTCCCTGGGTACTGAATACCATCAAAGAGCTGTCCAACTGGCTTTGTTCTCTCCTTTCTGCCCTTTGCTGACTAGACTCTTTCTCTCTTCCCTGTTTGAGCACAAAGAATTTTCTTTTCTGTTTGTTGGTTTGCGGTAGGGTCTCACACAGCCTAGAATGGCCTCGAACACCTTAGGTTACAGAACCCAGCTTTGAACTCCTGACTCCCCTGCCTCCACTTCCCAGGGATTAGGATACTAGGGATGTACCTCCATTTCTGGCATCTGAGATATCTTAAACTCTCACGTGGCTATGTTTAACAAGTGTCATTTTCTAACATAAGAATCTTTGAGGGCCAGCAGGATGGCTCAGTTGGTGAAGGCCATCAAGCCTGATTATTGAATTTGATTCCTGGGACTCCAAAGGTTGAAGAAGAGACTCTGTGGGCACAGGTTGTCCTCAGATCCACATGTACAGGTGAGGACACATGGGCAAGTAAATAAATATAAGACAGAAACTTAAAGAATCCTCCTAGAAAATGTATGTCCTCATTTTACAGGGAAGAAAACCAAGAGGCGGTATTGGGGGCGTTAAAGAGTCACATTTGGGGCAGAGGATGAGAAGAGTCAGGGCTGGATCCTGATTTTTCCGTCTTTAGAGAAACCTGCCTGTGCTGTCATTTGTGAGGGAGTATTTCTCAGCTGAGAGAGACATGCTTGCCCTGAAGACAGCTTGCAAACCATTGCTGCTGGTTTCCAGTCTCCCTTACAGGCTCAGGGCAGGTTTCCAACTTATGGGGCCTCTGAAAGTTAGTTGATGGTCATGAGACTTGTGCTAGCCAATGGAATGGGAAGAGCACCAAGGAGACTTCCAGGTACAGAAGTGACAGAGGTGGAGCTGTGGGAGGGGCCTGAGCTGCATGCACTCCTTCCTTAAAGCCATGCACTCAAGTGGTGGCGTTAAAAATTAGTGATGCCACCACCCATCTCCTTTCCAGGAGACCAGCGAACAACAGAGTCCACAGACATGAACAAGAAGCAAGTCTGTACGGCTTAAGCCTTCGAGACCTCAGGGTCTTGTACTGTGGCACCATAGTGTGGCTTACTGCGATGCCATACAAGGGAAGGACGTCACACACATGAGAAAGCCAAATGCCAGTGGCAGAAAACGTGGCGAAAGGACCAATTCATTTTATGTTCTTTAGGTATGATGATACACACGTGTGTAGGTGTGGTCACATGCATATGATTGCATATGTGTGTGCTCCTTTGTGTGCAGGCCCTGGAGGCCCGGAGTTGATGTCCCATGTCCTTTTATCGCTCTCCTAATGACATTGTTATAAGAATGAATAAAGGTAGATTACTAAGTAATGTTTACTGGATGTTTTTGTTTGAGCTTTATCTAAGAGACTCAGTGAGGCATTATTGTGCTCGACCCATCTGATTGGGAAGCCCCAGGCTTCTCTGGGGTGAATAAAGGAGACACACTGCTTGTCTGAGTCCTCTGCTCCCAAGGAACCAGGAGTAAGCAGAACACACAGGCGCCATCGGTTTCTGGCCCAACAAGGATGAGTATTGAGAATTGGCCCATATTGGTAGTTTTGAAGTTTTCATCCACATTCAGTATTGTCCCCAGTGAGCCTAAGGTGTCCAAGCTGAAGTACACACTTTCTACCTCCATCTGTCCCCAGCCTTCTTTCAGCTCCTGGGCACAATGCAAATGCTCTAACCTGCCTGGACTTTCTGGTTCTCCCAACAGGGACAGTTCAGGGGCAGCCCTCTGCCTCTGCCTCACTTCTTCAGCTCAGTGGCAGAGATATGCAGGTGCTTGGACAGGTAAAATGGCAGCCGTTGCTCGGGGGCCCAGCTAAAAAGGAGCTGTGGGTTTCTGTTTAGTTTTCCCAGAGTTCCTAGATCCCCCTCCCCCCCAAAAAAATTCTAAACTGCCACCTATTTGAATCCAATGTAACTTCAAAACAAACTTGGAGTATGGTTTAGCAGCCCATGTATCTCATAGTTAACTATAGTATATGTTTATTTGGCACTTACAAAAGAGGATGTTGCCTGTTTCTCGTCCGAAAGAGTACCTCTATGCTCTGAGGACGCCCCGTGAGTGCGTACAAGCAGGTGCGTCACACATACATGGAAGCACGGGCTGGCCATGGCCACCCACCGCAGTGGCCACAGCTCTTTCCTTTCTGCTTTTAATCCTACCATGCTGCGAACTTTACGTACAGAGCTCAACATCAACAGGAGCGAATCCAGGCGCCAAATAACGAGAATACTTGAACACAAAGTTTATTTAAGGATAAAACACATTAAAAATTATTTGGTTGATTTGTAAAATGTGAAGGGCTGGGTTTGAGGATCAGGATGGGCGGGGTGAGGTTCTCCAGGTCTGCAAACATCATCTCCAGTGACTGAAGCTGGCACGGCAAGGTGGAGCCACAGCAGGAGGGGGAGGAGCTAAGCAAAGTGAGCTGAGGGCAGTGTTGGCGAGGCTCCACCCACAGAGAGAGTCGACGCAGCTTTAATTCAAAGTCACAGCAATAGCCTTGCCTGTAACCACGGTGTTCCAGAAACAGCGCGGGACAGACCGACTTTTCTGCCCAGCTTTCCCATCAGACTTCTGTAGCCAGAGCTTTCCCTGGCTGGCTTCTGGCCTGAACCTAGGTTCCCAGTGCCAGCTGTTTGGCATTGAGGGTAAGAGCATGCATGCTTTCCTCCCGTTGGCTTTGAGAAGCCACTATTGCATACTGTGGAAGAGGAGCCAGGACCTTTGGTGTCCTCCAGATCTGACTGCTGGAGGAAGGTGGCGTGAGTGTGAGAGGCTGTTTTGACTTGGGGACACACACTTTTATACCTACAGGGACTGAAGGAAGCACCCTGAGTTCGTTATGAGGTTGCGCCTGATTTATAGACAAAATGCCACAGTGTAATCTGGGTCATGATGAGAAGAAGTGTCCAAACTTGCAGTTCCACTGAAGAATTAGAGGCTGTGGACAGAAAAGGAGCACAGCAGGGACATGTCAGTTCAACAGGGTTCTGACCTATGGGCAGCCCTCACATAGAAGGGAATTTCTTAGGGAAAAGGCCCGGATTAAGGAAGGAGAAAAGCAAATTAATCCAACCTTAAAGAGAGCCCTGTGCACCTCAGAAGGAGAGCCAGGAAATCAGATGCCAACGTGATTGGCTTTCTGCCTGCTTGGCTCTATTTTCTGGACCTCATGGGTTTTCTGACTCAACCTCCTAGTTTCTGGGATTACAGGTATGTCCCTCCCACCATGTCCAGCTAACTTAACCCAAGAGGACTTGGGGTCAGATTTATGGCCAACACAGCCTTTAAATTACTAAATCAATTTTGTCTTAATTGCCCACTTCTTCTAGATAAAAGACCAGGGACCCAAGAAGGTTTGGTTTTGATGGTACTAGAACTCCTTTGGTGTTCCCCTCTCTGTCTGGGATTCTCTGGGATTTGCACAGGCAAGAAGCTAACTGGGTTCCAGTGAGCTTCTCCTTGTTTGTAGGTAAGGAGCTTCCTTGGTCACTTAGCTGCCTGTCCCCTTCAGGAGAAGCCCACCTCTGCAGCTCCTTCCATCTTCTTGCAGGGATCCGGTCACACAGCTGCACAGAGGCCCGTCAACCCGGCTGGTGCAGATCTGCTCACAGCCTCCGTTGTCTTCACACCAGTCCAGCCCTGAAAACGGAGATGCGGGGAGACTTAATGATAGACAGAGCAACTTGGCGCCATGATCAAGGCAGAGGAGGGGCTTCAAAGAGAGGGGAGAAGAAAGAGTTGTCAAAAGCCAATGAAAAGTTTTTCCTGGAGGACACAGGCAGTCCGCTCATGCCCATGTCTCTTGTGTCTCCTCCTCATGACAGACACACACCACAAGGCAGGCACACCCGAGCCTTCAACTCCCACTGCCTTAGTAATCTATAGTGTGTTTTAAGGAACATACATACTTTTTCTCCTAATGGGTCCCACTGAAATGATCTGTTCTTTGTGCTCTTTTGAATAATCTGTGGCGATCCTGGAATTTTGTGGGCAATTCTGAAAGACAGAACACCAGAGGGAGATTTCACACAATTAAGCTGATAACTTATTCTCCACCATGTTTCCACCTCCAAGAGAGACAGCGGCTTCGGCCTCCAGCGCTATTACTGCTCAGATTAATTAGAACCAATGCATTCTTGATCATCGGGCCCACTGGGACTCTAGGCTTTATGTCAAGCAGAATTAAATATACTCTCCACACTAGAATGAGATTCAAAGAGGCTCTATGCTCAGGAATGAAAATTGTTGGATCTCGTCGGATACTAATGTATTCAGCACCATCTGTAAGTAGCTCTGACCATAATTCACATCTTGCTCCTGTAAACATGATGTAAGCATAAAGATGGATTTCGAAAGACTAGGAGTGAGACGCCAGAGCAGTATGATCTTGAGGACATAGCCTCCCATGATGAGGATGTCAGTCTGGCACAGAGGAGATATCGGTTTGGCCCCTCATCTGCAACCTCACCCATTTCCGGACTATCAGACCCTAGTGCATTCTGATAACCTGTGAGGACTTGGATAAGACAGTATTTTAAGTTTGAGAGCCAATGGAGCACAGGCTATTTAATTCAGTATGCATGACTCAATATACCCCCTTGAGACTACTATGATGCTCCTGACCCAAGCCAATCTCATCTGTTCGGGGTATAGACACTCTTGGAGACATTTTCAAGGTGTTCCAACAGTAGAATAAACACTGCTAGCGTTTAGAGGCTCATAATGCTGTTAGCACCCTACACTGCACAGCTCAGCTCTCCTACACAATTACTCCATCCGAGATGTCAGTGGCCCCCGGATGCATTGTCTAGTGTGAAGTCAATGGCCGTGTGGCATGTCAGAGACTGACTACCTGGGCATCATTCCACTATACTCTCTCCTCCAAATACAACCACCCACCCCCGAGTGCGTTTAAAGGGCTCCATCGCGGATGCCTGGTGTCCAGAGTCACCGTGGAGCGGCAAGAGCGAGGTTGAACGCTTGGCTTCTGTACACTTACAATCTTGCAAGAGTATTTCTCTGAGTCGCAGAGGGACACTGCACAGTGAAGATGAACTTCATCGTAGTCTCCGATGAACTTGAAGACGGTGACGTGGAAGCGACAGGTTAGGGACACTCCATTCTCCTCGATGCCGATGGTGTTGTCTTTGATGTTCTGACATCTACTCAAGAAAGAGAAAACTTGTTGAAACCCTAGCCTTGTTTGTATTCTCCTAGAGGTTAACCCTAGCCTTCATGTCAAGTTTCCACGTTTCACATAGAACAACCGTGAAGGCTAAAAGCGGCTTTGCGTCTAGAAGTGACCTCTGGATGGCTTCAGTGCGCTGTTTACCATCACGCCCTCCAATTTTCACTGTTTGTTTCGAGGCATCGACTGCTACCTCGAATTGTTATCCAGACTGCTACTGCCAATGAGATGTCTGTGGGGACTGCTCTCAATTTCCCCATGCTTTGGGATCTCAGTCCGCCCCCTCACTGTGCTGTGTTCTACCGAGGACGATTTAACAGACACATGTCCTACATCCTCGGTTTTCCTCAGTTAATTATCGGAGTTGGCAGGGGTCCTGATTCAAACCCCTCGGGACTCTTCCCACACTGAAGTAGGTAGGAGCTGTAGGAAAGGAGGGGCAGGGTGGATGGATCCCAGGGGTTGTTCTGGTGGAAGTGGGAGGGGACTGCCTCTTTCCCACCTCCCTGCTTTCTTGCCATCTAGCCAATTCTCTGTTCCCACCAGCAGCACATCCCCCAGGTTAGTTGTTTTGCTTTGACAGCCATTTAAAACTTCTCCAGTGTAGTCTCTTGTGCTCATGTCTTCTCGCCATGCTTTCCCCACTGGAAGGCCTTTCTGTTCTGCTTTCTTGGGCACCAATCAATAGCACCCACCTCCATATAAATAACCCTTACACTCATGCCTGAACCAGGCACAAGTAACATTTCCTAGATTTGACAGCTGCACCCTGCTGAATTTCTCCAGTCTAGGGGTCAAGTCGCAATTACCACTGTGGCTCCAGCCCACTACATGGCATATTTGGAAATCATGTCTGGATTGATGAATGAGGGAGGGAAGGAAGGAAGGAAGGAAGGAAGGAAGGAAGGAAGGAAGGAAGGTGAGAAGGAAGGAAGGAGGGATGGAAGAAGGGAGGGAGGGATGGAAGAAGGGAGGGAGGGATGGAAGAAGGGAGGGAGGGATGGAAGAAGGGAGGGAGGGAGGGAAGAAGGGAGGGAAGGAGGGAGGAAGGAAGGAAGGAAGGAAGGAAGGAAGGAAGGAAGGAAGGAAGGAAGGAGCTGTGGCCACTGTGAGTCCATGGAACCAAAAGACTTTCTAAGTGATAAAGATTTTAAAAGGTGCCCCCTTCCTGTTTGTTTCTTTCCCCTAAGCCCACAGGATTAAATAGCTCAGCAATAAGGAAAATTAAAAATTGAAGTTATCCTTCAGCGTCTCCACACCTATTAGTTTTCGTAATTAGACAAAATGCAACTTGCTTTCTCAAAGCAATAGTCTCTTAAACACTTGGAACGGAAGACTAAGCGTGCCAGCTTCCGTTTTCATTATTATTCATTTGGAGGGTCTAAATCGGTTCAAGGAGTTTCAGCCTCCCAATCTTCACGGGGACCTTCTCTCTTAGCCAGGCCCCCATTTCTCTCTCATGTGGATGATGTCAAGTTTAGGTGTCAGACAATCTGGCAACAGAGCCAAAGAGAGCAGGGATAGCTGTCCGGACGCTTATCTTAAAGCAAGCAAACAAGTCTAGCATTGACTGGCACTTGTCCTTTTTCCTGTCTGGGCACTGGAACAGAAGGGAGAAGTTGCCTGGACCCCCAGATTACCAGGCTGGTGGCAAAACTGGTGTTGCCTCTGCCCTCCACGTAGCTGGGGCGGAAGAAGTGCCCTCCCCAACCAACCCTGTGGGTAAGGGGCTCCGTTTGGCTGTACATTGATTCGTCTGAGCATGTTTTCCCATGGGTTCATGGTGGGGGTGGGGGTGGGGCAACAAGCAAGGTTAGAAGAACTGATGGATTCCACTTCTCTCTGAGGTTGAAATAATTTCCCACATAACAACAGTTTAATTTGAAGGCCTTTATTTAGACAGACCCAAGGGTAAGCTGAAATTTATGAACATGCTTTTGCTGGCTTGCTCTCCCTCACTAGGTCAAGCCCATTAAATACTATTTTTAAAGTGCTAAATACCACCTCGCCCTTCAAAGGAGGCCTGGACTTTGTCATTTAGGTTTGTAGCTGTAGAATGGCTCATGTCTTAGCTCTTTTATTTTGATACAAGAATTTTGGAAGGGGAGGGAAGGGACCCAGGAGGAGAGAAAAATAGCTCTGTTAATACCATCTTCAAGGACTGAGGCACACCTAGTAATTTCTAAGGGTCTTCTCTGTCTCTTGGAGGGCTGACCAGAAAGATGAAGGCTTTAGTGAGATCATTTGCTGGGAAACTCCATAACACACCTGGACGGTGTGCCAGATGTCACCAGGGCATCTGGGTCACTTCTCTGTCTCCTGATGGTTGGTGGCTTTAGGTGCTCTCCGCCTAGCTTCTCTGAGGTTGTGTCATCAGCAAACAGTGGCTATTTGTAACTGTCCCCAAACCACGCCCCTCTTCTCTCAGAGCACATATTCCTTTTCTTGCACCCACAAAGCTCACACTAGCTTCCGGATCTACCAGGGAGGTAGATGCAACCAGAGAAGTTCAATAGTGCCTTCTCCCAGCAAGGGTGATCCAAGATGGACAAACCACCTGCCCCCCCTGGGAATCTGAACTCAAATTAGATGTGCTCTGTTCTTAGTGATAGCAACAGGGTCTGAATGTGAGGCCAGCACTGCCAGCAGCTGACTAACCACGACAATGACCTAGACAGATAGATGACGAGACAAAACAGGAAGGCTTGGGATCTCCTTGAATCCAATCATCCCTGAAATTCACCCACGTTTGTGATTGAGTTTGTGACCACTACATCCCCTTTTAAATTTCATATAAGTTGAATAACCCTGGCTTCTACCAGTTATGCCAGAAAAAAAACTCTGACTAATATAGCAGTCCAAATTAAGGATCCTTGTAGTGGGTGACGATACCATTGGAGAGTCAGATGATGGTGATGTGTGCCCTTCTGCTGGCATACTAAAACGTCGCTGTGTTCTATACTAAAGGCAAGTACATTTCTTTGCATATGTATGCCATGGTCGTAAAATAAATTATTAGAAAATGTATTAGCGTGTGGGTAAGTTGCCTGGCACGAGCAATGTTTTTTACTCCTTCTTGTTGTTAAGTCTTCTCATTGATTAGTTGAATAAATTTCGTTGTGCAACCATCTTTCAGGAAATATATGAGGGGGTAGGCAAATGATAATGAGTGTAAGAAGACTGATGAGCACAAGAAACTCCTTATGCTACACAACCTCACTTTCTAATAGTTTTGGTTATTTACATTCAACCTCAGTATCAGATGGAAAAAAGTCAGAAGTAATTCATCAGGTTTGAAATTGTATGGTGTTCCTATGATCTTGTGAAGCCCTGCTCCAGCCAGCCAGCCAGGAGGTGAACCATTCCTTTGACTAATGTGTCTGCTTTGGATATGTTGCTCACGCACTAGTCATGTAGCAGCTGTCTCAGATACCACTCATATCGACTGTTGTGGAATCTCTGAGTGTGCTAGCAGTCTGTATGTAGTAGCCTGAAGCTGAGTCCCAGGGCTGACATCATCCACCTAGCTCCTCCCATCACGCCATCTCTGTGTCCCTCAAGTCATCTCCACAAGATGCTTTGACAGAGGCTATGCTCATACAGCTTTTATTATACTATATTGTTTCAATAGCTCCATTTAATTATTAGTTGTGATTATTAATTCCTTATTGTGCCTAATTTACAAGTTAAACTTTATTATGTAAACATTATGCATATATAAGAAAAAAATGTAGGTTGTTCAGAACTATCTATGGTGGCAGGTAGTCACTGGGAGTCTTGGAATGTGTCCCCTCTCAGATAAGGTGAGAACCACAGTATTCTAATTTCTTTTTGTGGTTGTTGTTGTTGTTGTTTTCAGTACTATTGCTGTTGTTTGTTGTTGGTACTGGGAGCTGACCCCAGAGCCCTAGCACATGCTGGGAGAGAACTCTATCACTCAGCCCTATACCTAGTCCCTTCTTTCTTCTCTTCTCTTCTTCCCATATCTGTCACAGTCCTTGACCTTCAGCTACTCCCATTAAATTTTTCATTTTTCAGAATACCAGATCCTTCTCCAATGGATAATTCAAGCAGGCAGGACAGAATCCCTTCTTTAAAGCATCATGTGGTAAATGCACTATGACAGGAGCTCTGCACTAACTTGTGTGACTGCAGACAAGTTACTGGGTCATGTACAGTCTACCTTCCAGGGTATCAGAATGAGGTAAATCTGCTGATACAAAATGCTAGTTCTGTGGGTGTCAGCCAAAGTTAATGCCCATTCCCACTCTTAAAAGACGGTGCAGAAAATGTTTACACTAAAGGCTCAGTCTGTTGTCAATGGCGACTTTGCCACAGCCACTCACCCTCCCTCGATGATGAAGTACCGAAGCTTGTCATTGCTGTCTCGGGACGGGGTGGCGTAGCATTTGTTGAGTGTGAGAATCAAGTGTGTAGAGTCAGCTCCAACCACAAAGACGCCCACATACAGCACATCCCGAGTTGTCAGCACAACTTCCCCTTGGCGGTAAGGGTGTTTGTAGGAAGCATTTTTATAGAGTGCCATCTTGGTGGTGAAGCTGCCCTCCTGGGTCGGAACTGTCAGGTTGATGACACTAACAGAGAAGGGAACATATGTGAGGCAAGGAACCAAAAATAAATAAATAAAATTGGTTTAAAAAAATCCCAATGGTATTTATTCAATTAACTGCCATTTTTTAAGCTACAGTGTAGAGGGAAGACCTGGATGGCATGCAGGCCTCAAGTTTAAGGCTGCCTTATCTAATTTGGTCCCTACATGGGGCAATTTACATTTAAATGAAATTAAATAAAATAAAAAATTCAATTTATCAGTCCCCTGAGCCAAATTTCAAACACTCATTGGTCACAGGTAGTTACTGTATCACATCATTCAGAAACCAAGCCTTCCGGTCATCTAGTCTAGAGCATTTTGTTTCCAGAAACATGAATTATATTTTCCCTGGTGCTTCAAAGACAGATGCTGGCTACTCTGACGCTGCTAACCTTAGCTGTCAAGAAGAGAGAAAGCAGGAGAGCAGCCCTGAAAGTCTTTACCTTAGCATAGGCTTCACGACAGAGTCTAAGGAGATCTTGATATCTAGCTCATAAGCACATGAAAATTCCACATTGATCGTGCGGTCCCTCGTGATAATGTTGCCGGTGTTGTTGGCACTTTCGATCCAGATTGTGTTTTTATACATGATATGAGTGCCATTGGACTGCAGATCAAGGGGAGGTCAGAAATCATTAAACACAGAAGTACGCAGTTAGCATTTAAAATCCATTTCCCAGAATTATAGAGAAATGGCTTCGTTCCATACCAACAGAGGCTAGAATACATCAGCATGGAACCAGCCTCTGCACCAAGTGGGGGAAAGAAGAGTTGCCACAGATATTAGCAGTGCCCTTCAGATGATAACCTTGAGTACCCATGGAGGGCAGATTCTGTGGACCACTGAATTCCAATTACAATCAGATATCTGCTGGAACTCGGGCTAGAGAAAGCATGAGATACCAGCAATGCCAGGTGAACATAAATTGAATCAGATTTTTTTTCAATCCTCAACTTGAAATCTCCCTTCTAACAAACCTTTTACCAGGTACACATACAAGTACCAACTGAATAAGCGCGTCTTACCTCCTTAATCCATTCTCCCTCTGAGGAGAGCACTAATGAACACAAGCGTAGTCTTTACTACATCCCAGGAAGGGCCAAGAGGAGATGAGAAATGCTTAACTAAACCAAATCTTGGAAACAGTGGCATAAGTGTTGGGGCCCTTTGTCATTTATGCATCCAGCTCCTTTCTTAGCTAATACCCATATGACCTAAAATGGCTGGATAAGGCTCTATTTACCTAGGAAGATACTAGAAGCATAAGAGAGCCAACGAAAGTCTTACAGATAGAGAACAAAGGACAGCAGTGGGCATTGCAAACTGAGAGAGGAAATGGACCACTTAGAATTCATTTTTTTGTTCACTCAACCACTCAGCCCCAAATGATGACCAGCCTTCCTGCCTTTCATCTTTTCATATTCTGTCTCCCTGCTATTTGTCAATGAGTGTATTCTATGCAGAGTACCCTGGCTTTAAGGATCATGGATGCACAACTCTCCTACCTCAGCAGAGAGCTCCTTCCTGCCCCCCCCCCCCCCCCCCCCCCCCCCCCCCCCCCCCCCCCCCCCCCCCCCCCCCCCCCCCCCCGCCCTCTTCTCACCTGCACGATGTTCCCACAGTTCCCTTTGGTGTTGTTGATTTGAAAGGAGATAAAATCCTCGCCCTCAATGCCAGAGCACTGCCGGTCGTTGACTCTCACGCCCTCTCTCTCAAAGCCCAGCTGGAAGAGCTTGCACTTCGATATGGACACTTCCATCTGGGCCGCCTTGCAGGTCACCTCCGCATCGATGATGTCATGAGAATCTGGGGAAATGGGAGACAAGCCTGTTAGCGGGAGTCTCATCTTGCTGCAGGGGAGGGCTGGGCCACCCAAGGCCATGTTTCTTTAGAGGAAGGAAACAATCTCTACTCAGAGGCTGCGAACATTTCTAATTAAGCTTTGATCACACCAAATGAGTACATGAATTCATTCAAAGCAATATCTTGGGCGTTGGTGGAGGCTTATTAAAAAGATAAAAATGCTAATAAAGTCCCTTTTGTCTTTTCTGGAGAAACCCGGGCCTTCCTCCCACACACGCTGGTGGCAGGTACTTTTGTGTAAGTGACACACAGAATCTGTCATAGTATGGTCTGGCTGGGAACCAGATACCCCAGCAAGAGCTGTACTGGCTTGACCCTACCACCCGCTCTGGCTGAGCCCAGCTCAGGAGAACCTAGCAAGTCCCAGTGAGCACCAACAGAGGCCTTTTCTCTTTAATAAACACTATAGAAATAAAGAAAACTATTTTCATGCGCCTTGGTGAGGTGCATTGCCCTCTGCTATAGAACATTCTATTCAATTGGGCTTTTGTCCTAAGTGATGCTAATTTTAATATGTGCTTATGAGCAACTTGGTTTGGAAAGGCTCATGGAGCCAAAAGACAGAGCACTTTCTCTTTAAGCTGACATCCAATTGGGCTCATCTGAAGACAAGGTCATGGCTAGCCCCCGGGAGCTAAGGTTAGAGACAGGAAGAGAAGCCGTGATAGTTAGCTGCTGTTCATATCAAACATGTCAGCTCTGTCTTGAGAAACAAAAATCTTTGGGTCAGATAAAGCTGGCTTGAAGTCAGTCTTAAGGCACCTGGCTCTCTCCTCCTATTTCCTTCTTGTTGGCATCAAACCACTTTACTTATTTGGGAGTGGAAAAGACCACCTTGGATCTCTCTGATGTTGCCTGGACTCACGTGGTTCTGACTGATTCCATTCACATACTCATTTGCATGTTAAAGTCTACTGTCGAAAATGATGTAGCTACTCGGAGATGAACATCAGCCTACAACGAGGCTGCCCGGTTGCTTCCTGGCTCTTGAAAGCTTTGCTTTTGGGTTTCTAACAGAGTGGGGAGTACACACAGCTCCTTCTCTGGCACTTCCCTTGATAAGCCTCTTCCTTGGGCTTCTGGAGTGGAGATGGCACTAATCACTCACTGTTTCCGTAGGGGGGTGGCTCAATGCAGCCACATAATTCTCCTCCGTTGTCCAGCTCGCAGGTCCTGTTGGGACAATCTGCCCCTACACAGGGGTCTTCAACCACTCCTGCTAAAAAGGAAAACACAGAAACACACAATTTGATTTTCACACTACACACAGAGGCATTGGGTTACACTCGATTTGACACAGTTCCCTGGGGAACGGTCAGGTGGGCCCCTGCAAGTTGACAGGCAGGATGACCTCTAAAAAATAATGACAAGTAGTAATGATTGGACGTTTCCTACAGCTGTCCACTATGCCTCAAGCTTTAACTGAATTAGCATGATTGGCTCTCACAAACACTTCCTGAGATGAGCACTATAGCCCCAATTTCACAGCTAAAACTTACTCAAGGTCATCCAGGAAGGTGCATTGTAGAAATAAAATATAGACTTTTCTCCACCAAGTAATTCTGTAATTTCTGCACCTATCCTACCACATCGCAGTTAATGCACCCACCACACCATATTGTATTGTATCTAACATGTGATATATATATATATATATATATATATATATATATATATATATATACTTGAATTTTCTGAATTTATAGAAAAGTCACATCCAAATAATTTGTTTCTCTGTTTCCAGCACCCAGCCATCTCAATACTTGTTAATAACAAAATTAAGTTGTTAGCTACAGATTACAAATATTTGTTAATAACAAAAACTTAGGACTCCTAAGATCTCAGAGAGGCCCCTCCTATTGAGACTTTTTATTTTGATTCATGATGAACCTTTCTCATAAATATCTACTTGACATTATAAAAAATAGGCAAATCAACAACTATACATAATTCTCCAATTCAATCAACAGTACCATTTTGCTGAAAGGAAAAAAGAATACAGGTAACGTGAAAGCTTCAAGGACGTAAACGACCACTGTGTTGCTCTGAACAATATTCCTGAAACAGATGGCTCTGCCTGCAAGAGATTCAGCACTCCATTGGACACTCACTAACCAAGAGCATTGCCTTTTACTGATTTTTCAACCTTCCTAACCCTGCAACCTTTTAATACAGTTCCTCATATTGTCATGACCCCCTCCCCCAACCATTAAATTATTTCATAACTACATTTTTGCTACTATTATGAATTGTAATGTCAATATCAGATATGCAGGATATCTAATATGTGACCCCCCAAAGGGGTCACGACCCACAACTTGAGAACTGCTGCTTTAAGGGATTTATTTCTTTACATGATGAGTCTCTTTCCATTCAAGGAAGAAGTTTTGTTCAACATGCCGTAGCCTTTATGCTAAGGAAACACTTGCTGGTCATGAGCCAAGATTTCTTTGAGAGTTTTTCTGGGGCTTAGAAAGGTCACACAGGTTAGTTACAAGAAATAAGATCTGAAGATCAACCATATATGTTGTAGCAATTAATAACAAGACATTGGGTGCTTTAAAACTACTAAGCAAGTATACTTTTAGGTGATTTCACCACAGACACATACCAAAACAAGGTTAATAACAAAGCTCAGGGGCTGGAGAGATAGCTCCACAGTTGCAGGCATTTGCTGCTCTTTCAGGGGACCTGGTTTGGTTCTTAGCACCCATATGATTGCTCACAACCATCTGTAACCTCAGTTGGAGAGAATTCAACTCACTCTTCTGTCCTATTTAGATACCAGGCACACACATGGTGCACATACATATATACAGACAAATACTCATATATAAGATAAAAATAAAGAAATCATTTTTAAAATATGGCCTTCACTACCCACACCTTGTTCTATGTAGCTGTCAAGCACTTCTAGTGTGTAACTAATTGTTTATGGTGAGGGAACAGAAATGGCTCAGACTCACGCTTCAATTTCTAGAAAGATGAATGAGACAAGCCATTGGCATCACTTAAATATATTTATTTTGAAAAGGCTTCCTTAAAAAAAAGATGTATTTATTTATTTTATGTATGTGAGCACACTGTCACTGTCTTCAGACACACCAGAAGAGGGCATCAAATCCCATTACAAATGGTGGTGAGCCACCATGTGGCTGCTGGGAATTGAACTCAGGACCTCTAGAAGAACAGTCAGTGCTCTTAACCACTGAACCATCGCTCCAGCCCCAGGCTTCCTGTTTTTTAAGACCCTTTTGCTACCCACCTAGTGTGCTCCTTGTGTGGCACAGAAACAAGAACATAGAGGGCAGTCAGCAAAAGGAGTCAATGGCTGATACAGTAGATGATGGTCAAAGAGATTTGGGAACAGTGAACAGTTTACGGCCTACAGGAAGAGCTCAGCCCCAAACCTAAACATTCATTTCTCATTTGACACACAAGATATAAATACCCTCTGACAAAAAAGCATCTCTCTCTCTCTCTCTCTCTCTCTCTCTCTCTCTCTCTCTCTCTCTCTGTGTATGTGTGTGTGTGTGTGTGTGTGTGTATGTGTGTGTGTGTACAGATATAGCCAGACAAATTTCAAAAGTTCAAACACTTAACTTTAACATTATTGAAGATGTGTTTCTTATGAGCACAGAGGAGTAAAATATTAGTTCCCAAACATATTTCCAACAAACTAGTAATTTTCTTAACAGTTTCTGAAATTACCAAATGTATATTAGAATTAACTACACCATTTATCCTGTTTAGGTTCTGAATTGAGTGTACATCCACACTTAATCATATTTACTCTGTAGACTCACCAGTGTGTATGTGTAGTTTGGGAATGGTCTTGGACACATACTGGCTTTTAGATGCTCTTAGGGTTGGTAGTGTCTGTCTGGCCACAGACACATACTGTGTTGGTCACACTATCATACTGTATGGGCACAAATATACATAGTGCCCACTTATATGTGTATGTACACATTAAGATGCACTCCACTTATTTAACTGACACAGTAAAAAGGTAAACACATCGCATAATGGAAATACTATATGCATTCTCACTGCAGAAAACAATGCTATGAACTAGAAGCTAGTTTAACGTATGGACCCTATAGACATCCATCCGCAGCTTCCTTTGAAGCCAGGTGGAGCCGGCTCAATCCAGCTCCTCTCACCACTTGCAGTTTCCCTTTCTGAGATGGAAGTCATGGTGGAGCTGAGTTGAGAAGAACGACAGGCAGGAGTTCCAGTCTAACTAAGTCCTTCCACGAAGTCAGTAAACGGGTACTTCCCGGAGCCAGAGCCTCGTCATCAGCTCGCTCTTCAGATTCCCTCACGGGACAGGGGGCTACAGGTGGGTCAGGCTCCCCTGGAAATGCTCCCTCTTAAAATCTCAGGGGCAGCTCACAGCCCTCTCCCCTCCACCCCATGGAGTAGCTGGGTAAATATAGGGTGGACCTGACATCAGACAATGCTACCCCCATGGAACCCACAGAAATAAAAGAATTCTCTTACAGCAATTCTCTTTCTCAATCCACTCGGTGCTAAGGATGCCGAAGGAGCGGCAGGCCTCCCCATAGGCAGCCAGGGAGCCACATAGCTGGAACTTCTTATGGTTGTAGCAGCCATCCAGGTAGCAGGACTCATAGAAGGCGAGGGGATCAAGGAGCCCATAGCAGGGCTGGAAGAAGCCCTTCATGTCGGTGAGCTTCAGGCAGTAGCCATCACCCTGCATGGCCTGGATGTGCACATTGTCACACATGGCTGCATACTGTGAGAACTGGAGCTCGTTGCAGCTGGGGGCGAGAGGTCTGGTCAGAATAAGTGAAAACAGCCAAAAACAGCCATCTGAGTTCCTGAAGTTTATATAATATGCAGATATCAATGCTGCCTAGCAACGTGACCTTAAGAAAGCCAGGCCTGGTTGGTCTCTATCCACTTAATAAAGTGAAACAAAGTCTATTGTTCATCACTGGGATAGAGTGCAGCTAAAAACGCCAGAATGGACTAGCAGCCAAAGTGCCACATGCCAACAGGTATTGATATAACAGCTATTCCTACTTCAATATCCTTCATTGACATCATAACCACTAACAGCATACTGCCAGGATAACGATGATGATGCTTGTGGAATTAAAGACCCACAAGGAAACCCAGGAGCTTCTAGCCAGCTCCAGTTTAGCTGTCTGAGATCAAAAGCAAAACTTTCGCAAGGGAGCTGTGTGTAGTTGACAAGAGTTCACGGAAGGAAAGAGCAAAGAAAGACAGGAGGAAAACAAAGTGATATGAAAACAGAAACGCAGGTGCCTCTGGAAGACTCAGACCTTGCTCATTGGTGGGAAACCCAAAATGGCTTACATGTCCTGAGAGCACCTGTTCTACCTGTGAGCTCTCTACCTGAGTGGAGCTGAAGGAAGCAGAGCCAAGTTAGCAGTCGGGGGGAGGGGGGCACCTAGTTCTGGCTTGGTACTCACAAGAGCTCCAGGCAGATAAGCCACTTAGAATGTTTCAGATAAGCCACTTAGAATGTTTCTCCAAGTAAAGAAAGATACTCAACAAGATGCTAAGGTCCTGCCCTGGTCTGGGTCCTCTCTAAGTCGAAGAATAATCCTAACAAATGATCTATTATTAAGTGTTAGCTTAGGGCAAGGCCAGGTGCTTAGAGCATCCTTTCTATAGCTGGTTTACTGCGATGGTACCTGACATGTACGGAATGAAGGGATGGTGGGATAAGGCCATGGTGGGAACAAAGGAGTGTCAGGAAACAGAAGCATCCTTTACAGAGCCAGGGAGGTGTCTGCATGATTCTCCAGCCCAGAGGGATTATAAATCAAGATCCTTGGCAGTAATTTGTTTAGCTCTGTCTCAGCTGGCCAGAGGGGAAGAGGCTGGTAGTCACCTCTGTAACCCACGTTTTCAACAAGGCTCCCTTCATTCACAGTATCTTCTGCCTGCATCAGCAAAGCCTTCTGGGAAGAGTTTCTTCTGAAACTCTTCCTCCTCTTCCTAGTAGGGCCTCCTAAGTCCCAGGCAGATAGCTGGTGACAGCTTCGGATTCTAACCCCAGGGACAATCTTCTGGGTAGCTGAGAGCAGAATCACTTGATGATTTAGAATCCTATCACCTAAAGCCAGCTCCCGCTGTTGGAAAAATGATTGGGGTCTCTAATGTACCTAAACTCCAAAGGCTAAACTCAAAGTTCTGTGTGACAGGAAGGCAGATGAGTGTCAAGAGAACTGCGGCTCCTGTTCACGGCTCCTGTGGACGTGGGCAGACTGGAGCAATGAGTCTGCGGTTTAAACTGCTGGGGTACACTCACCTCTTCTGCATGCCATTGGTCTTCCAGCTCTGGGCCAGCACCACGCTGCTCACCACGGGTTTCCCCCGCAAGGTCACATAGTCGTCAGTCATGTCTCCATTGAAGTTCCCACAGAGCCCACACACTTTGTTCTGCAGCCTCTCACTGATGCTGATTTTAATGACGTTGAAACCATTGTAGTATATCTGGATGTCTGGGCTGGTGTCGATCACCAGAAACCCCTCGCTGCTGTAGATTTTGGTTGCCAAGCCCGTTATAAACGGAACATTTACTTGTGTGCCATTCACCTATTGGAGCCAGAGAGACAGGAAGTCGTTACTTGAGGGCTGGGTTCAGCCAATCTTTTCAGCAAAGAGCTAGATTCCAGAGGCCCTGTGATCTCTACCACAGTAATTCAACTCAGACCTTGTGCTGGGCCATCAACCACCATGTGTATCAAAGTGGTTTCCAATTAAGCTTTATTTACAAAGTCAAGTGGGCTAGGGATGAAGCTCAGTCAGCAACGTGCTTTGCTCAAAATCACGAGGACATGCTTTTACTCCTAAGAACCCACATTGGAAGAGTTGGACATAGTAGCTCATGTTTATAATTCCAGAGTTAGAGAAGCTATGTCTGGGCCGGGTGTGGTGGCGCACGCCTTTAATCCCAGCACTCAGGAGGCAGAGGCAGACAGATTTCTGAGTTCGAGGCCAGCCTAGTCTACAGAGTGAGTTCCAGGATAGCCAAGGCTATACAGAGAAACCCTGTCTCGAAAAAAACATTAAAAAAAAAATAAAAGAAGAATGTCTGGGACTTGGGGGGCCGACAGTCTAGCCCACTTATCAAGTACCAGGCTAGTGAGAGACCCTCATCTCCAAAATCAAATAAGTAAATAAAAGTGGGTAGCACCTTTGTTTATGGTTGCCCTCTGGCCTCTACAAACACCAGAGCACACACGTATGTGTACACACACTAACACACAGACATAGCACTTGGATTGGCCATAGGTCATAGTCTGACAACTCCTGTGCTAAAATACCACTATGCACTTTCCGTTTCCCCCACAGGAAGCAAACTATGGGAACCTAGGAGTTAAGAGAGAAGAAAACATTAGAATCAGATTGCCCTCCGTGAGTGGATAAGTGTGTGTGTGTGTGTGTGTGTGTGTGTGTGTGTGTGTGTGTGTTAAACTCACACCAGCATCCACCAATTACTGAAAATAATCTTGTTCTAAGGGTAGTCCAACCTGGTTACTATGGACCTGGGGACTACTACCCTGTTTATGGTTTCCTTGTTTATAATGTACAAACCTGAAGCCTTCCCAGATGTCTTATAAACACAATATTTTCTGCATTTGTCATTTTCTTGCTTTTTATAACATTTCTTAGCCCCTGGGACAGGATATAATATGCTTTTCCTGTACTTACAAAATAAATTGGATTTCCCCCCTCTGGTTATTAGTATCGCTGTTCCATTAAAAAAAAAAAAACGATTTTTTTTAAAAAAATCTCTTTACTTTTTGGCTAACTCAGGGTGTTATTCATCAGTGGTGTCTGTCTGGCTCTCCTGATGGTCACTTTTGCCTTCCCTTGTATTCTTGGCCAGTGCTGCTGGGTCTGTACTGGCCAGTTTGCAAAAGGAATCAGAGTGTCGAAAACAGGAGCAGCTTTCCTGGAAGCTAAAAGCCAGCAGTAAACCCTAGATTCTTTCTTTTAAGCCTGCAAGAAGCAAGCCTCTTGCCTGGCACTGTGTACTAAGCTATTTGATGACTCTTTAAATAAAGGCGCACTGAGTGCTAGATTTAGCTGAGCTGGCGGTGGAAGGCAGATAAGAGGCACTGTATTCCAGAACAGTGTGGTTCTCTCCTCCTCATATCCCACCTCCTACCTGAGCTCACTGTGAGGGAGCCTTGCTCCATCTTTTGGGTCAACCTGACATGCCTGGTCTGGTGTAACTGACTGGGGCTCAGCAATTCATAGGGCAGGTTAGAGACTTCCTAAGTGGAGTGAGTAGGGTATTCTAAGCAAACAGTAGTTATGGGGGTGAGTAGGTCCTTCACATGTATTTACATACAGGTCTTTATAATCAAAACCAACCAAGGCAATGGCCCCGAGGAGGAATCAATCTAAGATAAATTCGACATTTCCTTTCAGTTGGAAAGTCACCACGGGGCCTCTAGTAGAGGTATTTTGCTCTGCCGGGCTTTATTTAGGTCCTTGCTATCACAGGCAAGTGCTTACCTTCTCTTTATAGAGAAAGTATGGCAGAAATGAAGGTTGATCTTAGAATATGTGGGCAACGCCAAGAATAATTGCAAAGGCTCTTAAAAGCTAATGAGATGCCCTTTAGAAATTAATCCAGAGCAAAAGCTGACTTATCTACCATTTTATCTCCTGGAGCTCTATTGCTACCCTGATGTCACTACAGCCTGAGATGTTACGTTTCCTGCCTTCGGAAGCATCAGCGACAAAGGCAGTGGCCCACTCTTATACCCACAGGAGCTTCATGCTTCAGTTCTCTGATGCAAGGATACTTGGAGCAATCCATTAATATTCTTCAACTCAATTATCTGGGATAAACGACAACAAAGAGCCAGCTACCACACCCTGGCTTCCCGTGGCTCATTTTCTAAGACTCAAAATCCGGTTGTCACCTTGACAGTGTTCCGATCATTGATGAGAATCTGCTCTTCGTTAATGTAGAAATAGACCGGTGAGATGATAGTGAGGTTGGGCGAGGACCACTTGTCGAAGTTGATGATGAGCTGGAAGGAGATGTCTGGCAATTTCTGGCAGATGGTTGAGAGCACGAAGGCGCAGTTGGCAGGGAAGCGCAGGAAGGCACCATCGAACGTGCGGAAGACACCACCCCCTGCCGCTAGGCAGTAGGAGGTCTTGGTGCTGAAGCAGCCGCGCACCCCACTGCGCAGGGCGCACTCCTCATCTGACTTGCATTGGCGTGGGTCGCACTGGATCAGGTTGCGCCTGAAACAGCGGCAGCGCCGCGTGCAGTCCCCATTCCAGAATAGCTGCTTGGGCTGGAAGAGAAGTGTCATAGAAGAGTTAAACTATGAACGCAGATTGCAGTCAAGGTTGGAGACCCTCAAACCCAGCCTAGCCCCCCTTTAATGCAGCTTGGGTTAGCACCCAGAGAGCGGAGGGAGGCTGCCTTCCTTCAAACACTCATCCCGTTGATGCAATTCCGAGGCCAAATAATACGCAATTTAGACTTTATTGGTCTCAATCAAGGACTCTGGAATCTTTATGGCTGAGGTTGCTGAACTAATCAGAGCCTACCTGAATGTGCAGCTAGCTGTTGGAACTGGCTGAAGAAGAAAAATACATTGTAGATTTTCTTAAGCCTGAGCGAGAATCGGGCTTCTAAAAAAAACATAGGCTCCACTTTAAGATGAAATTTAAATTCACTTGGGAATGAGAGGCCAGTGCTTTAAATCTCTACCAGTCGAAAGAAAGTGATAATCAACTTGCATGATCAATCATTTATTTCATTTCCCAATACTCGCCCTCCCAAGCACACCCCTCACTCCAGCTGATTTCTGATTTACTTCGATCACAAGTGCCTCTCTCTCTGTGTATGTGCGCTAAAGGTGAGGTGTCTAGCAAGTCAGCCCCGGCCCTCAGCCTTCTTCAGAAGATGATTCAAAAGTGATAAAATGCCTATAGCATGGTGTGCCTTTAACAGGAAGCAACCATTATTTTATATTCCTCTGGAGACAGGCAACAATGTATAGCCAAAGTTCTACTTTGCAGAGTTTATATTCTTAATCTTGTACTTGCTCTACATTGGGAAGATTGAGAAACACTCACAGCCGTCCACATGTGAGGACCACAATGATTAGACAGCAAGAGATCCACCCACACTGTGCCTTCAGGATGAGCATCCCTTGTCGTGAGTGCCAAGTTTATAGATTTAGGAGTTTTTGGGTTTTTTTTTTTTTGACTTAGGAGTAATTGCATATATGATGAGATATCTTGGGAATAGGACCCAGGTCCAAACATGAAATTCATTTATGTCTCATACATCCATTCTACACTCAGCCTGATAATTTAATGCAATATTTTACACATCTTGTGTCAAAGTTTCATAGTGTGAAATTTTTTTCTTGACTTATAGCTTCAGGTCGGTGCTCAAAGGGCTTTAAATTCTGCAGCATTTTAGATTTCAGATTTTTGGATTAGAAATGTGTAAATTATATCAATTTACCCAGACAGTCCTATTCAGAGAAGATGTTTTAAGATACATAAAGGGGCCTATGATTCCGTCTGGCCGCTGTTTCCTGTTTCACCGCAGATTTAACAATACCCTCATATTGACTGATTGTGACTCAGATTCAAGGGTGAACAAAGGGCAAGCTATCGTGAGCAGGATGTCATTCATCCTCAGAGTGAAGACATTAGAAGTCAGGTCCTCGCTCCTTCTAGATTTGTAACATACTCGGGGTCCCAGCAGCCTCGGGAACTGACTTCGTTTCTCTTATCAGATTTATACAATAATTGAGTGGTTGGTCTGGCCTCTGTTTGATAAGAACACAGACATTACTGTGTCTTCCCACTGTTGGTGGGAAGGGGGAAAAGTTTGAGGCGATGATCAGGGGTAAATAGCCCATCTACACAAGAACTTGATTGTGGAACCAGCGTCAAAGGGAGGCGTCTGGCCCCACACTGCTTTCTTTACCTTAATTAGACATGACAACGACAGCTGGGTGATTACCCTACATGCTAATGACTAGATGTGTTCTCTCTCTATTTCCAAGGAAATCTGCTGTATAAACAAAGCCTCGGAGCTTGTTTGAATTGAGGCAAATGGATGTGGATTATTTGTTCTGTGACTTTGCCACTTCCCAGATATAAGCTGTTGTCAAAACCCACTGACTTTCTGATGAAAAGCAGATAATAATGCTTACAGTACTAATAGCTGCCAAGGGTTGTTATGGGCCTTTCTGGAGGACTCTGAGTGTTTTTATATGCACCATTTCATTAAAATGCCTGGATATATATGTGTATATATATATATATATATATATATATATATATATATATATATATATATATATATATATATATATAAAATAAATGTTTCTCAAGAGAGTAAGAACCATAACAAGCAGGAACCACTAATCGTTGAAGGACTGGGTACCAGGTACCAGGCTGGGTAAGTAAGTAGCCTAGGGCATTCAGATGACCCCCACTGAGAAGTCACTGTGAGCCACAGTTCATTCATAGGCAAGCAAAAGCTCAGAGAAACGACAGCCAATTCAATATCACTCCTCCAACAGTGAGAGAGCTAGCTAGGACCAAGCTCGAGTCCTGTTCTGGACCACACTGACTTAGGATTCCCGTGAAGGACTACAGGACACAGCTGAGAGACTCGAGGGGGCCATGGCCAGGCTAGGAGCAGGGTTTAGCAATGTGCTCTTTGAATCTGGAGCCTGGTTATAATGGCGCCCAGATGAGGAGAACACAGAAACTATTCTCTTCCACGAGTTTTGCCTCTTCCCTTCGAATGATCTCCCTAAGGGTTATCGTGGGTCCCAGCCCTTCTGAGAAGCCCTCTTCTTAGTTCTACTATTCTCTCTAATATAACCTCCAAATGTCTTTTGCAATGAAAACGAAATCGCGCATAATGCCTCCGTTTCTGTTCTTTTATTTATTCCCCAAATAAAGGCAGCTCAGTCAATCTCAGATGAGTCAATGCATCTTTACAGAAAGGAGACATTATTTATTTTTGCCTAGTTGAGTTCCAGTTCAGACACTTCAATTAGATTTCTGGCAAGCGCTCCCACCTTCATTTAAAATTGATCTGCTCGGCAGGGTATCATTTTTCACTTGTTGATATGTTATTTTGTAATTGTTTCCTTCTTTAAAGCATAATTTTTGTTTCTCTCCTGAATAGGTATTTTTTAAGTCAGAGAACACACTTCCTCAGCCTCCTCCTCCACGCTACTTGTATAGTGGCTTCCACACAACCAATGCCCCGTAACAGTCTACTCAAGCACATTTAAATGAGGATTGGGCTTGAGGCACAATGTCTGGCCAAGGACCTTCTCATCAAGTTTTTTTTTTTTCTCTTAGTTTGGTGTTATGGCTCATTAAATATTACAGGCTTAGTGGCATGCCTCCTAGGGTGTTCAAGAACCTGGGCTCTGTCCTAGCACTATTCTAGCACTGCCTCCTCCCCAAATTTAAATAGCAAAAATGATTTAGCAAGCCAATATCTTTTCTTGGGGAGTGTGGGGTGGAGGAGACCCTTCATCAGCACTCCGAACCCACCCCGGGAGGAGCAAAGGGTGGGATGAAGCTCAGAGGTTAGCATGTGGGGCCTTTCTAGGAATGATATCAGAATGACAAATGGCACATGTGTGGGAGCTTCAATAGCTGGAGAGGGAAGGCCACTCCTCCCAGGCTTCAGCCCCATATTTTCTACTTTAAAACATCCTTAGCGGAGACAGCTACAAATGTCAGATTCACAGCCACTCTATTTCCAAACTAGAGTCCCATCAGAAGCTTTCAGACCAAGATTTACAGGGAGGCAGTCCAAAGAAGGGCCTAAAGACAGGAGTGAGAGGAGGGGTCCTTGCTCATGCAGAGCCTGAGGTCTGGGTCTGGTGGAGATTCCAAATCCTCAGAACATTACTTCTGTTCTCAGCTTCAGGCCACCTAGTGAACATTCATCATCATGGAGTGGGAGACCTGGGCAGTTCTGGCTGACCCCTGGGCCTTGGAGAGAAGCCAGTCTGGTGTGGAGGAAGAGGCCAGCCACCTCCTGTACCCACCTCGTAGTATTTGCCATCTGAGTAGCAGCCGCAGTTGTGTGGCAAGATGCAGCTTTTGCCATTGAGGACGTAGCCCGCATCACACTGGCAGCCCTCGACGCAGTAGTGATTACAGTCACTCTTCAGGCGGATGGCAGCGCAACGGGGCTGGCAGACGCTCACACAGCTCTCATAGTGGCTGTTGGGGGGGCAGGTGACCGCTGGAAGGGAAGGAGACTAGTCAAGTCACAAGGAGCTGGAAATGGCTTTCTCCCATCCTTGCTCAGGGAGGTGGAAGGCAGGGTGTGAGGGGGAAGTGTGGGGCTGGCTCACCAACACTCTTTGCTTATGAAGAGCCTCTGTCTGATTCCTTATTACTTAAACAAGAGGCTGCTGTGTGCAGAGGGAAGGTGCTGGAGTCTCCTCCCATAATCTTTGTCCTCTCCTTAGTGTGGGCTTTTTGCAATCTCTACTGCCTGCCACTGTGAAACCCACTGGCCTCGAGTAATCCCAACGTGGGCTAGACAAGGCTTGCATACCAGCCCAGCTTCTCAGGCTTCATTCTTCTTCACACCCTGCTTACCCAAACGCCCCATTCTTTCTGTCCCACTTAGAGAATCATGAGATAGTGCCCTCTTCCTATTACAAAATGCCACTCACCCTCCCCTTCCAAACCTCCATAGAACCTTTGTTCAAACCAGCGGTATATCAGCAAGAGACCCCTTAGCCACATGGTCTCTGAAAATGTGTGCGTGTGTGCACATGGGCAACTTGACCTGAATCAGTGTGCTCTCTGCCCTGAGATGCATCTAAAACTGTGTCTATGGAAAGCAGGTAACGTACTGGTGAATACTGTTGAGATCTGGTATGAAATGCAGACAGGCTATTTAGACACTGAGCCTCAGCTTCTTCGTGTACATAGTGCAGATACCAACAGCACAGGGATTTGCATACTTAGAACAGCTCTGGTCAAATAGTGTTCAATAAAATTAACCAATCATTAAAGCAAGTCTTGCTTGAGAGTTTCGTTGCAGCTGCTCTCTTAATCAATGCATACTAAATGCACAACAACCATTTATGTGGAAATGTCTCTATAATATATGGAAAGTTTGGGGGTATCTTTCATCGAGTGGTAAATAGAACCTTGTAGAGTGCATAGTCCTGAGAATCGTAATACATGGGTATGTTTGTAGAAGCACTTCCACGGTGTTTATATATATATTTTAAAGTCTAGTTCAAAAGATAACACCCTCAGGTCATAGAAAATACAGATGGCCTGGGTGCAGTACTAACAAATTCCAGTGGATCCTTGCACAGATTGTCTATGCATATAGACGCGCGCGCGTGTGTGTGTGTGTGTGTGTGTGTGTGTGTGTGTGTGTGTGTGCGCGCGCGCGCACCTCATCCACAGCTTTGGATTTTCACATGAATGTGAGCATTATCTACAAACTATGCCATACCTTGCCAAACCTTCTCTTGCATTTTCCCTGACAATATTTCTTCTATTCAGTCTTGGACTATTGTCTTTACAACACTTCAAGGTGTGTATCTTCTGTATGAATATCATGCTATGTATATTTTTTCCTCATAAATTAGGCTATAGAATAACGTCCTAGAAGTGGAATTTGTAAACCAAAGGATAGGTACACCCCCCACTACCATCATCATCATCATCACCATCATTGCTACTACCACTTCTACCACTACTACTACTACTGCAGTGCTGGACCTCCAACCCAAGCCTCACTCTGCCACGGAGCTGTGCTTCCAGCCCTGTACGTCCTTGGCAGATCTCACTGGGCTGCCCTGTAAGTGAAGAGGTTGCACCAAGGAACAAAGAAGATTTGGTCTCCTGAGGTTCCAATGATGACAACCCAAGACTTTTGACTTCTGGAAATATGAAGAAGTAAGAGAAGAAACTCTCTTTCTGCTGTCTGTGCATTTACTCTGCATGTCTTTGAGCCTTGCTCTCATTTCATTTGTTTATAGTCATTTTTCTGTCTCCTGCGAACTGCCTTTGCTCATCCATAACACACTGTGTTGTTGAAGTTTCCTCTTATTAGACTGTATGCCCTCTTTATAAATTAAAAACACACTTTTGTGTGTCACATGTATTACAAAGGATTCATCATTTGTCTGACTTTGCTTCTTTTAAAAAATTGTATTTTTTTAATTAATTTTTTGCCATGTAGAGATGTAAAAAAATTATGAGGTCAAATTTATCTAGTTTTCCTGAATAACTTTGAGTGTTTGTGATTGGGATGGGGCAAACTCCTTTGTTTCGTTATAGTATTTTTATAATTCAATTTTTAAATGTTTAATCTTTATTAGCCTGGATTTTATTTTGTTCTGGAAATGAGGGAAAGACTAAACTCTTATTTTCCCCCCCAGAGAATTTTCCTAACATCTCTTCACTATTTATTACATAAATCTTCCTTTTCCTCAAGTTATTTGAAACCAGGTTGACGATTTCTAATGATTAGGATCCGCGGTTCTCAACCTTCCTAACCTGTGATCCTTTAACACAGTTTCGCATGTTGTGGTGACCCTCAATCATAAAATGATTTTGTTGCAACTTTGTAACTGTAATTTTGCTGATGTTATGAATTATAAAGACAGTGTCTGATACACGGGGCATCTAATATGTGATTCCCAGAGGGTCGCAACCCCCAGGTTGAGAACCACTGTGTTAGATGGTCAGGGTTTTTTTTTTTTCTTTTCTTTTCTTTTTTTCCGCTGACATGTTCATCTTTCAACAGCTTCCCTTCTCATCATTCTTACGTTCTTGTTATCTTGTGCTCGGTAACTTGTTCCTGTGAGACTATTAATACTGAGTATTAATTTATTGATTGATACTATTAATATAGAGCATTAGTAGTAAAATATAGTCATTTTATCTGGGAAGACTTTGGATTCTTCTCTGGCATCCAAATAGCACTGACACCATGGTAGGTAACCAATAGACACCCGGTGGTGAAAATTTTAAATTTTTACATTTTTAAATACTGATTTATTGCTTCTCTCCTCCTCTAAATTTTCCAGCCTCGGAGAGCTGAAGAGTGATGACTGCTTAAAACATGGCTCTTGCTGAGGCCAGTAGACTTATTTAAAACTGTGCCTGTGTGGACTGCAGGGCACACAGAACCCCTGAAAAGCAATGGAGTGGAATGGATTGGGATAGGATGGACAAGTCCTCTGGAGTCAGAGTGACCTGCTTACGAACCCTGGCTAACTGGTAGGGTCACCTTGCACAGGTTCCTTATGCTCGCTGAACGCATTTTCTCCCCTATAAAGTGGGGGTGACATTGAAGCTCTCTTCCCATGAGAAGTTTGTAAGCTGCTAGCTCATTCTCTCCTTCCCTTCCCTTCCCTTCCCTCCCCTCCCCTCCCCTCCCCTCCCCTCTCCTCTCCTCTCCTCTCCTCTCCTCTCCTCTCCTCTTCTCTCTTCTCCTCTCCTCTTCTCTCCTCTCTATGATTAACAAAGTACTTGGGGCTTTCATGGTTTTGACGACATCACTGATGATAGGAATAGTTGTTGTAGCAATTCATTTTTAAAAACTAATCAACAAGCATTTGTTGGGTTCGCAAGGAAATTGGTAAAACAAATCCTTAGTTGCTAAGATCTGATAGAAGGGAAATCCAAAACAATGATGCTAATCAATTTTGACTGATCATCTGCCAAGCACTTAAAGATGGGTCAGACAGACAGCAGTTCTTGCTGCCCAGTAGGGCAATTCTCTCTCTCTCCACACTTCCCACTTCCCAGATTGTTCTCTGTATGGGCATTACCTCCTTCTCAGCTCCCCCTCAAGAAGGGGTCCACAAGTCCCCACGCTACATCCTGAACAGGGCCAGGCAAACAGGGAGAGCTATGGAGCACTTAGCTGCGATCTGTGCCTTCTACCATGTTCTCAATATCTGCCACTCCAAGTCTCTCATAGAGCGACTAAAATTAGCACAGCAGCCTTGGCTGATGGGATTTTAGGTGGGGTTTTAGTAAGTAAGACAATTTATCTCTCGTTTTTTCCTCCAAGGCCATTTGTTCAACGTGGGTAGAGAGGTTTTCAGTGTGTTTACAAATAAGGTAATTGAGTAATAAATTATCTCATTGATAAGAACAGCCAATATTGTTGAGAAAAAAATTGGCATTCTACCTTGTTACCAATAAAGCACACATCGAATGGGCAATTTGGTTTAAACCCCCCCCCCAAAGTACCATTCTTACACCTAACACATGACTAATAAAGTGAGTTTTAGATGACCTCAACTTCCCAGAGGTCAAAGTCACCTAAGATACAAAGGACCTCATCAGGCCAGGCTTTCTTTTGAATGTCTCAAATGGGAGAGCTAAGCCACCCGCATCCATGCCTTGTCCCCTTCCCAGCCACATGCCATCTTCAGTTTGTTCTCTAGTTTTTGCTTCTTCTTTACTACTCACAACCATCATCCTCCCACCTACCCTGTCTTTGGGGTCTTTATCCCTGTTTCAAAATGCCAAAAAAGAAAAAATATAAGCCACTCTGCACTGGGAACCATTCTCAGTCGCCTGTCGTCTGTAAAGTGTCAGCAGGGGAGAAGCTGGGGGCAGCTGGTCTACAGCAGAGGTGGAGGGGGGCAGACTTGAGTCTCAGTGCCATGAATAAAGTCTCCATGACTAGGTTAACCATGTGCATAGGACACAGCCAGTGCTTTGGCAGAACTTTGAAGAAGAAAGAGGACCAGATTACTGGTATGGAAGACAGGAAGAAAGGAGAAGTCATCTTCATATCTTCTATCACTAATCAAGCTCTGTCACAGAGTAATTTTGTCCTTAGATTGGGGGAGGGTCATAGGGATCTTTAACTCAATTCTTTTTCCTTCCCATGAGTGACAAAAGCTGAGGTCATAAGTGATATTAGTTGTGGGGAAGAGTTCTGTTGCTGTCAACTCCTTTAAGTCATTCCCTTGTTTGTCACAGCTAGACATGATGGCATTTGGCATTCATTATATGTGTCTGTCCCCCAAGCCCCCTGCCTATCCCATTTCAGCAAACCCAGAGCATTGGAACCAATGAGCAAGGAGAGGGAGAGAGAGAAACAGACACACACAGAGAGAGAGAGAGACAGATAGAGAGACAGACAGAGAGACACAGAGACAGAGATAGAGAGACAGACAGATCCCTATGACAGACCTTAAGAAGAACCGGGCTCAGCACCCCTCTCAAACATGCTGAGGTCTCTCTGCCAAGAGCCTAATTTCTGATTCTGAGGAAGAGAAGCACGACAGCCCCAGGAGACCTGGACATTGTTCTAGCCCCAGATTTTTAAAAAGGCGTGTGTGTGTGTGTGTGTGTGTATGTGTGTGTGTGTGTGTGTGTGTGTTCTAGCCCCAGACTTTTAAAAAGGCATGTGTGTGTGTGTGTGTGTGTGTGTATATATTCTATTGAAGACACCAGATTTTTCTGGACAGTCACCCACAGACATCATGTCCCCCACCTTCCTTGCTCAAGAACTGAACTTAAATGATATAATCTTGGACTCTTTCCCCTCCCTCCTCTGCCCACCCCAGTTTCCATGAACCCAATGGCTATGTGTGGAATGCAGATCATTAAACCACAATATCTCTGCACCCAAATCTCCCTTATCCAGAATGAAAATGAGAGTTTGTTCTTTGCGGAGCCTGCTGTACCCCTTATTTAAAGCTCTGAGCATCCAGCACTGATTTGTAGCCATTTTGTACAATCAGACCTTTTATACAAAGAAATGTGCTATGGTTAATGAGGCTGGGGTAGGAAAACAGGCCATGGCAGGTTGAATAAAGACTCACTGATTTATTTCACCACCAACTCTTTCCTATGTGCACATGCTGAATACTCTAGCTAACTCTCCTGCGGTCCACGAGTGTAGTGCATGGGTGTTGGGGCGAGAGTCAAATCCTGACCTTGCCATTGAGATTACCTAACCTTACTCAAGTTACTTAATTCCTTTAATCCTCAGTTTTTTCCTTGTCTAATAGAGTTATTGTAAAGAAGTAATGAAATAGTGCTGATAGGGAATTTAGCAGTGGGTTTAACCACTGTAAGCCATTAATATAACACCACCACCTAACATGTATTGTGTGCTAGGATTCCAATGACCTAATTTGATCCTTCTAGTGTTTCTGTGCATAAATGGTTCAGGCAGCATTATGGCTGCTCCTTAGAGAAGAAGCTGAGTAGCAGGAAGGGCAAGTGAGTTAGTTCAAGGTTACACTGATCCTTAATGGCTAAGTTGAGGCTTGAATCCATGAACTTAACTCCCTTTTCTAATGTTTTTAATATTGTGCCATGTTCTACAGTCACAGAGGCTAATATATGATATGTACTATACACACACACACACACACACACACATACATATGTAATGATGGACCCATTAGGTTCAAGAGCAGTGTTTCTCAACCTGTGAGTTGCGACCCCTTTGTGGGTTGAATGACCCTTTCACAGTGGTCACATTATCAGATATCCTGAATATCAGATGTTTACATTGCAGTTCATAACAGTAGCAAAATTATAGTTATGAAGTAGTAATGAAAATAATTTTATGATTGAGGGTCACCACAACACGAGGAGCCACATTAAAGGGTCGCAGCATTAAGAAGGTTGAGAACTACTGACTCTTCCCCGTTAGTCTCTGGGAAGCATTTTTATTGTGTAGTTGAAATTCAAATGCAGCATGTGATATTCTGTGCTTTAGATATGTGGTCTTATTCCATCCTCCAGGGTAACCCATCAAATCCATGGTGTTGATCCCTCTCTACAAAGAAAGAAGACTGTAGGAAGTTACACCTTCCGTTTCAGGTAATGGGGCTGAGTTCCAAAGTGCATATCCTAAAATCAGTCTTCCCAATGTGCCCTCACTTCTATGGAGTTGGAGGACCAGCCTCCCACACCAATCAGAAACAAGTAGGAGCAAGACAGAGAGATACTAGGAGAACTCACAACAGGATGTGTAGTTCCTCCAGCCGGTCACTGCGATTCCTTGAGTCTGGCAAGTGCTGGCATAGTTTTGTAACCAGCTGCAGGCTGTCTGCACGGCACCCCCATCGATACAGGAGTCAAACAGGCAGTTTTTGTAGAAGAAGGTGGGGTTGACTTTGCTGTGACATTTGGCAAAGCCAGCATTCTGGTTGGGGATCAGGCTGCACAGCTGCTGTACTTTGGAGAAACCTTCAACTTTGGCACAGGATGGGCAGCGGTCCCCACAGCCCACCTGGCAGAAGGTGTCCCTCTTCACCCAGCTCTGGCCAAACTCGTTGATACTCAGTGCAGGCAGCCCCATGGGCATCTCAAGGTCATCATCGGGGTTGCCATTGTAGCGTCCACAGAGGCCATAGGTGGCGTTCTGCATGCTCCGGGGGACGGTGATGGACAGGAACGTCTTCCAGTCATACACGACCTTCAAGCCAAAGTCAGTCTCCACGACCACATGAAAGCCGAATGAAAAGATGTTTATCTTCCCTTGTCCTAACTTCAGGGGCAAGTACAACCGCTCATTGTTGACCTGGAAGAGACAAAGAGAAGAAGAGAAAGCCCGGTTGGCATAAACATTTCTCAGTCCTCCTAGTCATTGGTCTGCTGAAGGACACATCCCACACAGAGCTTGCCCAGGTAGAACATGAGCTTTGTGTGTAATGCTGTTTATGCCAGTCAACTCTTATTATTAGGATTTGAACAGACTTAAATGACGATCCTTTGTACACTAATATACCTAGTTATTTCAGTGCCTTCTGTTTATACAGCATTATTTTCCCCCAGGAGTTCAAATTGTTTTCTCTAAGGTAATGGGAGGATAATAAAAATTCAATTAACGTTGAGGATAAAATACCCAAACCTAGAACTCCCATGTTTCTATTTCTAGCTCTACTGTGGATTTACTTTCAGCGGTCTCCAATGCATTAATTCCTTTGGGATATATTTTGGAGGATGACTTCACTCCTTTGGTTCCTCTGCCTGGCAGGCCACTCACCACCCATCAATATCTCTCTCATCCTCAGGCAGTGCTCCCATGTTACCTCTTTAATAAAGCAAGATTTTCTGAGTCTCAGACTATGGACAGTGTGATCACTCCCTTGCCTAGACAAACACAGCATGCCATATCTATAATTATCTTATATTCTCTTCTACTTTGGGTCAAGATCAAACACATGCACATCACCAAGTGTCCATCATGGCCTGCCTTGAGTGACAACCCATTATAAGTGCTTTTGTCTCTCCTGCAAGATTATAAGTAACAAAGGGGCAGGAACCATTATGTCTACCATCTTTTCAGGACCTCCTATGTGCCCCACAGTTCTGTTTCCCAAATGAACCAAGCATGTCATCCAAGCTCCATTGTCTCCTATGATTAAATATGGAAGGTGTTTTCCTTGTCCCAACAAGGACTCTCATCCCCAGTCATTGTGGGTGTGGTACAGTGATAACTCAGATAACCTTAGTCCACTCAAGGGAAACCTCTGGCTAACGAATGACCCACATTGGTGACTAGCTTCATGATGTAGGTCATGTTCAGAGTGTCCAGCATCCGAGTATTTAAAGCCAGTCTTTATATCTTTCCCTAGGCTTTCCCTGGCTTTTTAAAGATGCCCCATCTTGGGGCTTGCTTTTAAGGAACCTTTTAGAAGATACCAAAGGGCAACCTCCCTTAACACTCTTTCTCTAGGTCAATTCTCTCTCCTCAACACTCAGCTCATCTTCCTCTGCTTCTATTCATATTCTGCCTAGGCAGAATCCATTCATCTCATAGACATTAGTGTGGCAACTACTGTGTACCAAGCATAGCGCTAGGCTGGGGCAAGGGATGGGCCCTTTTCTCCTGCATATAACGGGACAAGGACTTGAACAGATCCTTTAGCAAGATCATTGAGAAAAGCAGTGATGTAGGTACAGAGATGCCCCAGACTCATCAGTGGAGTCTACAGATGACAATCCTCGCATGGAATCTTAAAGGATGCATAGGGTGGGTGGGATGGGGGTGGGGTGAGAGTGAAGATAAGGAAACTGAGCTGCAGTCAAGGGTGTCTCGTTGTCAGTGTCTAGTAGGCAAAGAGGCTGTGCCAGAAAGGCTGACCCGTGACAGTCAGGCTTTGGGTGAGGAGGAGTTATCTAAGATGTTGACGGAAGAATTTAAATGGAATAATGAGATCAGAAGTCAGATTACGAAATACACTGCACANGGGGTGAGAGTGAAGATAAGGAAACTGAGCTGCAGTCAAGGGTGTCTCGTTGTCAGTGTCTAGTAGGCAAAGAGGCTGTGCCAGAAAGGCTGACCCGTGACAGTCAGGCTTTGGGTGAGGAGGAGTTATCTAAGATGTTGACGGAAGAATTTAAATGGAATAATGAGATCAGAAGTCAGATTACGAAATACACTGCACATGAAGTAACAGGTAGGAGATCCAGAAAGGAGTCCCACAGAATTTTGTTAGGAAGGGAGCAAAGAAAGGAGAGAGCAGACAGGGATGGACGAACCTGCATGACCACCCTCAAGTTACTTGTGATAGCACGACGTAGATCCAAACCTGAAGAAGCCCATCTGCCAGGAAGAGAATGAGCTCAGAGCACCTAGGTCAGGGAAACATCAAGGCACATTTCTGCATGCTTCCTAATTGCACTGACGTTAACTGCTAAGAGGTCTGTCTCTCCCATCAGACTCTGTTTCTTTCTTATGAGAGAAACCGTGCTTAATTATTTTTACTGTTTTCATTTTTTATGCCATTGTGTAAAACATTCCTTGGCTGAGGAGATGCTTTCTGTATAACCATGAGGACCTGGATTCGAACTGCAGGAATCCGCAGAAGGCTGAACACAGTAGCACATGCCCTTAATCTTGTATTCTTGTGGGAGGATGAGAAGCACAGACAAAGAAATCTATAGATGCATCCAGACCAGCTAGCCTGGTGACCTCAGTGATGAGTGAGAGACACTATTCAAGGTGGATTTCAAGGACCAGCATCCAATATTGTCCTATGGCCTCCACCTGCACACTGTGGAATACAGGTGTTTATACTCAAACACATGAATGCGTGTGCACACATACAAACTTTTTTTTTAATTTTTCACTTCTTAGTATAGAGTAGCTTGTTGAACCAAACTGTACCAGAGTGAAGCTTCAAAACCTAGTAAGAGTGTGAGAGGAGCTCAGAGGCCTCCCTGGACATGAAGGGTATGGATGTGCTGGTACCTCGGATTATGCCATGGGAGGGACCAACTCTGCCCAGCTCTGGCTGTGCCCAGCAGAGCCCCAGCTACTGAAGTATCCCAGCAGTGGCTAGCCTTCTGTGGCTCACTCTCAGTTGCCCTGCCTGATCTATAGAGAGTGTGTTTACTTCTAGCTTCATTTAGCCTTGTTGATTTTCTCAGTTCCTGCAGCACAGTTCAGTGCACAAGAAGGTCAGAATCATAGAAGAGTCTCATGTCCCAGCGAGTGACTTCTATGTCACCCTCCATTTCTAAGAGCACCGGTGGTGACCTGGAGCTCTGGGCTATACAGTTAGTCCTGTGCGTTCTCTCACTCTGTCATGATGACAGCCAATTATTCTTCAGCTATGGTGACTAATAATAACATCATAGGAGAAACAAATGCAAATGACTGAATAAGAAGGTCCTGTAATGCATATTAATAATTCAAAGTAACTGCTAAATCTATCCCATGGGCTCACAGAGTAAAAAGCCTCCAGTACATCCTGATTTAACTTGCTTGTCAGGAGTTTGAAGGCTGTTGACTCTGTTCCCAGCATGGCACTTAGGAAGAAGTGTCCTGGTCCAGAATCCTCATACCTCTTTTATCTCCTCACGCTTGATGTCCATTTCTCTCCAGGCGCCCCTATTGTGAGTAGCAGCCCAGAAAGATACACTGAAGCCTTAGCTAGTGGTGCTTGTGAAGGTAGCCTATACTGGGAAACAGTCTTTAAGGATATAACCATGATGAGATGAGGTCACGTAGGTTAAGCAGACCCCACATCCAAAAACAACTGTCCTTGAAAGGAGAGACATGATTCTGAGAAGCAGAGTACAGAGGGCCCTCATGGCTCTCATCCATCTGTGGATCTCATGAGACTGGAACAGGTGCATGCCTGGAAGGTAGACTGTCTCAGTGGGGCTTAACCCCACAGTGGAAAGGAAGAAAAGTTGACACCCAAAAAGAATGGGGAACTAGTTCCTCTGATGGAGAGAGATGGCATGAGGTAGTCATGAATATTCTGCATAGTGTTTTTGTTTGTTTGTTTGCTTGCTTGCTTGATTGCTTGCTTGTTTTCTTAAATTTGACACAATCTAGAGTCATCTGAGAAGAAACCTCAATTGGAAAAATGCCTCCATTGGATTGTCCGTAGGCAAGTCTGTGGGACATTTTCTTCATTAATGATTGATGTGATAGGGCCCAGTTCTGCTGCCCCTGAGCTTGTGATGATAGGTATATGTATATATATAGGTATAGTGTATGTGTATGTGTGTGTATGTATATGTAAATGTATATGGTATAGTGTATGTGTGTATGTATATGTAAATGTATATGGTATAGTGTATGTGAATAGTGTATGTGTGTATGTACATGTATATGTATAGTGTATGTGTATGTATATAGTGTATAGTGTATGTGTATGTGTATATATATATATATATATATATATATATATATATATATATATATATATATATATATCAATCAAGCTAAGCAAGCCAGTAAGCAGTGCTCCTCCATGGTCTGTTCATCAGCTCCTGCCTTGCGTTCTTCCCTTAGCTTCCTCCATTGATGGACTGTAAGATGTAAGCCATATAAACCTTTTCTCCCCAGGTTGTTTTTGGTCACAGTGTTTATCACAGTGAAAGAAAGAGAATGAAGACAACAAGAATTCAATGGTCTGTGCACATAACTTGGAAGAGCTTACCAAAAAAACCCCTCACAGATAACCTCGTATATCTACACCTTCACTGCTGAGAGCACGCAAGGCAGAGCGGAAGCACCGCCTGAATCAGGCAGCTGGACAAGGCTTATCAGCAGATGAATGTATTTTAAAGGAGAAAACATTCAACAGCCTTGAAAGGCCAACCAAGGGGAAAGGTAGTGAATATCATGAGATAATTAACTGCACAAAAATGTATAAACCTAAGGGTGGGACTGTATCAGATGGGGGAAAGAGGAGAGGGCACAGTGAGGTAATGCTCAGACGAAGCCAATGATCCCTTTGTTTTAACCTCTGAGGAAAGTAGAATGGACAGACGGTGTTATAATGAGTAGCTTCAACTGTAGAGACATCTGCTAGAATTTTAATCTCAGGGCTGGGGAAGTGGCAGAGTTGGTAAAGTGTTTCTGCACAAGTTCCCGGAAGCTACACAAAATGCCAGGCATATGCTTATAAACCCAGCATTGAGATGAAGAGACGGGAGAATCATCACAGAGTTAGTTGTGTTTGCAAGCTAAGCTAGCCAATTGGTGATCTCCAGGCTCAGTGAGAGAACCAGGCTCAAAAACTAATAATTGGGGCTAGAGAGATAGCTCAATGGTTAAGAGCACTGGCTGCTCTTCCAGGAGACCCAAGTTCAAGTCTCAGCCCCCCACATGGAGGCTCACAACTGTCTGTAACTTCTGTTTCAGTGGATCTGACCACTGCTCTCTATTGACACCAGCTATACATATGGTGCACAGGCATACATATGTACAGGTAAAGAATCTATACAATTAAGATAAAATAAAAATGTAAAAAATAACATGCAAATCAATAAAGGAAGATAAGTAGTATTGACCTGTGGGTTACAAACACAGACACACACACACACACCACACACACAGAGGCAATGGACACCTATATATACACATACATGACATGCACATTGGCCCATTCAGTTTCTCAGATTGCAAAAGAAGTAAACAGCAACAGAGGGAAACCCACAGGAACCTTAAAAGAAAGGAATTATAATGTCACTTCATTCATTCACTTGACAAAGGGTCACAGTTCTAGTCCAGCCTGGTCGCCAGAGTGAGACTCTTTGTCAGAAACTAAAAAAAAGCATACTAGAAACAAAACAAGGCTGCTGCCTCAGATGCTAAGTAAGCTTGTCCAATTATTGTAAACGGTAGGCAGTCCTAGAAGCTGTACCTTCTCTGTGTCAAAGCTAACAGATCCCCAGAAAGAAGAGAAACCAGAGGGCTCCTCCAGTGATTCCAGCCTGTTGTGTTTAGCTTAGTCCACTTTATCTCACCATTCAAAAGAGAAAAAAGCCTACAAGATGCCAAGGAATCCAGCTGGAGATTATTATGTGTACCACGGGCCTGAAGGGTCCACATTAGGCAGGCTCATCCCCTAAATCAGTGCCTGTGGATCAGCTCCGCAGAGTCCCCTGACTAGCGAACCAGCCAGCATCAGGCTCAGATGAGACTGTGGATCCGGGAGGGCTGCTCTGCCATGGGGGCTGCTATCTACAGCCTGTTTAAGGAGTTCAGGAGACTTCTTGGCCCTGCTGCTCTTGGCATCGTGGCTAAAGAAGGCTTCATGGATGAATGGGTAGAAGGAGGGACCAGAGGCAGTGTGGAGAGTCACCCCCACTCACAAATGTTCCAAATGTGTGCAAGACTCTGGAACTCAGACACTCTGGCAGTCGATGGGGAGAATAGAAACAGTCAGGGAGGCCTGAGCAGGCAGCTGTCACGTGGATCTCAAAAGAGGGGATGGCAACTGACAGCACTAGTGTCACTGAAAGAGCCACAGCCTATGCCAGGCATGCAGTGTCTTACGGATGGACAACAGCACTAGCAGACCACGGAATTGCCCACGGTCGCATAGTGGTTGCCAACATTAGATTTGAACCTAGATCTTTGCCCTTGGTGATGTGCCCTGCTATATGATCTAAGGTGTGTTGCTCAAGCTGCCTCTGCTCTCACTTTGTTGCCTGTGACTTTGGCAATCCTTTGCTCTCTGAGCCTGTTTTCTTGATCTGTAAGAAAAAGCAACAGAAACCCCCTGTGATGGTTTGTATATGCTTGGTCCAGGGAGTGGCACTATTAGGAAGTGTGGCCTTGTTGGAGTAGGTGTGTCACGCTGGGTGTAGGCTTTAAGATCCTGATCCTAGCTGCCTGGAAGCCAGTATTCTGCTAGCAGCCTTCGGATGAAGATGTAGAACTCTTAGCTCCTCCTGCACCATGCCTGCCTGGATGCTGCCATACTCCTGCATTGAGGATAATGGACTGAACCTCTGGACCTGTAAACCGGCCCCAATTAAATGTCGTCATTTACAAGACTTGCCTTGGTCATGGTGTCTGTTCATAGCAGTAAAACCCTAAGACATCCCCGCCAAGGTCTCTCTCTCGTAACACACTATGATTGTCTTTGGATTCTGCTCCACTATGGCTCAGTAGCATATGCTGGCCTGGGATGCTGCCTCCATAGGTGCTGAATCCACTCTGGAGGTCAGTCTTTACTACTTACCAACACAGTGTGCTTGTAAGCCCGGTGTATCACAATGCTGTAGCCAAACACGGTCACGTCCACCTGCTTCACCCACAAGGCTAGAGACGGGTCGCGGTCCTCATTCTTGGCTGTTACAATGAACTTGGGGAAAGAGTCTGAGATTGATCTGCTTCCTGTGGTGCAGAGGATAAGAGAGCAACTGGTCTGAAAGTCAAATGGGTAGCCATCAAAGGTGAGGTAGTGGCCATAGCCTGAGACGATACAGGAAGCGTCAGTACGGGGCTGGCAGTAGAACAAGCCACTCTCTTCCATACAGTATTCATCATCCCTGCAGGGAATGGTCTCACAGTGGACACTGTTGTCTGTGCCATTGCAGTAGCAGAAGATCTGGCAGTCCTGGTCTACCCAGAAGGTCTCATTGGTGGCAAGTTGATGCCCCTCAAAGTTGCAGCCGCACTCGCTCCGAGTGACACACTGGCTGCCCTGCAGGGCATAACCTTCATCACACTGGCATCCCTCAGAGCAGCTGTCTACACAGATGGGGCCCAAGGCCAGGGTCTCGCAGGTCTCTGTACATGTCATACACTCCTCAAAATGGCTGTTCTCCGGGCATTCTAGAGCTGAGGGTGGTCAAAGAGAAGACAAGTTTGAAGAATGAACAGAAGGAAGAGACAGAAATGTGTGTGTATGTGCGCATCTGTGTGACTACGTATGTGTGTGCAGTCATATTTGTGTAGGACAATGAGCTCAATGAAGCCATGGAATTGAATACTGTCACCCTCCCCGGCATAACTGAGGGTCAGAGGACTCTCCTAGGCTCCGTTTGTGTACTTGATCTTCTATGCAGGAGATTCTTTGTCTATAACCCGGCACTGAGCACCTGCTAAGTGTGAACCTGGAGCTAGACCATTTTGTGTGCTTCATCTTGGCCATCTGTATTTAGACAAGTCTTTTTATCATTATTCTATAGGTGAGGATGTGGGAGATCAGTGATGAAACCTATCTACCTATAACCAGGCAGGGGTTGAAACATGTCTTGGCTTAGATTCTGGAGACAGTGTGTGATGTGCTACAGAAACACTTGCATTGTGGCCACAGAAACCTGAGAATGCTACTCTCTCAGTTCTGGCTTGTGGCTATATCTGAGCAATGTTTTTTTTTCTCTCTCTCTCTTCTTGTTGTTGTTGTTGTTGTTGAGAATAGCCATATTTACCTGGTAGGACTGTTCTGAGGATCAATAATTTAATAAGCTGAGTCCACAGTAGAGGATTAATAAACAGCATGCTCCCCTCCACCACTTTGGACCATCTTTCTCTGAAGCAGATTTGCATTGGTCCAATATATCTTTCTTGGTCTTGTCTTTCTCTGCATGGAGTACCCTGTGGTCTTCTTCACCGCATCATCATGCTTTCTATGTAGTAATCCCCCTGCCTCTGCTCACACTTCCCTCTGCCTACATAGCCCCCTTCCAAGCCAAGTCTTGTTACCCTTTCACATTTCTTTTCAATGTCACACTTAGTCCCAGAAGCCTTCCTTGTTGGATCAAGTCTCTGCCATAGAAGAGTATGAGTAGATCTCTGTGAGGTTCTGGGTCAGCAACCCCCTTTACCCCATGGCTTGGCTGGTGATAATTTGACAGGAGCAGGGACCAAATCCATGAGCACAGAAATCTACCTACAAGCCTGTGGGTTCTAAAGATCTGCAAAGGTCCCCGCAGCTCTAGGAAAACAAGAGCTTCCTCATAGAACTTTCTTTGGCTCCCAGACATACCATCCTTCCTTGGCAGTGTCTTACAATCCAAGGACATGAAGGACACTACAGAGAAATAAATTGCATGGATATAATAGCTCTACCCACGAGGACTGACTCCATCGTTCTGCGCTGAGGACTGAGAGCCAATCTTTTTTTTTCCTCTAGGCTAAAGGACTCTCTCCATTTCTGTTGACTACAATACCATACAGCTTTGGAGTTGAAGGCTAGTTCAACACTGATTATGTATGTCTGGATAGAGGGATTTTCACACTTGTCTCTAAATTATGAATGCCACAGCACTGACTGCAGGTTTATGGGGAAAGCAAATAACATGACTTATTTAAATGGCTGTTGCTTATGACTTATTGTGTTGTCTGGATTTGTCTGAGAGTCTGGAACATAGAGACGTGGAGTCGTAAAACTTTCCCCTGCCCCTGAAATCACTCTGGGTAATTACTTAATTGGGGAGCTGGCTCAGCCAACAAGAGGGCTGGCTAAAATTGTCCAAACACAGGGAGCATGGTTGTCTGTTTTCAAGTTCAAAGAATATGCTGTTCCTTGTTTGTAGCTGTCACTTAATCTATGTGTTAGGACCCAGTCATAATACAGCCTCAATACTCAGGCAAGTGTGTTCACTTTGGTCATTCTCAAGAGAGCTAAAAGAACCAACATAGGAAGTAGGCCAGGTGTCAGCCTGTCTTCTTCCAAATGAAACCATGATCCATGTGACCACCTCCACCCAAACCCTCCTTTAAAGGATACTTGCATGAGCTGCCTGGACTCTGCTGGCCTAAATGGGGCTTGGTGACATGTTTTTCTTAGAAAGAGGAGGAGCCATTCCCATAATGCCAGGCCTGACTAAACCAAGTGCCACCAATATGTGCTTTGCACAATACCAAACAACCTGAAAGCATTCCCTACTAGGCAGGAGCTCATTCATTGTTTAAAAGGATGACCAGGCAGTAGCATAGTTCTGGGACAGGGAATTTAGCAATCCCACACCACGTGTGAAATCCAGCCAGAAAGTTAAGTGTGAGAGCAGGGTCAGAAGCCATAGTAAGGCTGGAGAAAAGCGGTGTGGGTGAGCAGAGCACAGAGGAGGATTTGGGGGAGTCTTTCAAGATCCCTTCTATTAGGGCAGTCAATAGGAACCCAGTAGCTCTCCTGCTAAAGGTTGACTTTGTAAAGAGTCCAGTCTCAGGACTCATGGCATCTGCTGCCAGTCCTTTCCGAAGGAAGCTAAGGCTCATCAGGAACAAAACTACCTTCTCCCAAGTCCACAGCCACCAGGCCTGCCATATTCTCGTCGGATTTCTGAAGTTCACAAATCAGAGGTTTAAAGGGAGGGGGGGATGCACGTGTGTATGTGTGTTTGTGAGTGTGTATATATGTGTGTTTGTGTGTGTGTATGTGAGTGTGTGTATGTGTCTATACATGTGTGTTTATGTGAGTGTATGAATGTGTGTGTGAGTGTGTGTGTGTGTGTGAGTGTGTGTGTGTGAGTGTGTGCGTGTGTGTGTGTGTGTGTGTGTATGTGTGTGTGTGTGTGTATAACTCTGTTGAAAGAGCCTATAGCAAAACAATGATACCCCAAAGAGCACTAGGTAACTGGTGCCAGGATGTTGGCCCCCACAAAACCCTTCACCAAAAGGAAGTAGGGACCCTTACTGTAAAGGCTGACCACTGCCCAGGGAGGAAAGAACTCAGAGAGAAATGGGACCCTCTTGTCTGATCAGAAAGTAAGAAAGTGCTGTAAAGTAAAAAGGAGGTGTGGCAAAAGGCGGGGTGAGTTTGAAGGTCCCCACAGGCTGGCAAAGGACGGGGTGAGTTTGAAGGTCCCCACAGGCTGACAAAGGACAGGGTGAGTTTGAAGGTCCCCACAGGCTAAACACGGAACAAGCTTAACACCAAAAATACTTTTTTTAGATGACATGTGAAATATTGGACCTTAAAAAATCAGAATCCATGTCCATATTAATGAGATGTGGTGAGACAGACAGGAGGTATGAGCAGATGAATGACTCCACTGAGAGACAGGTGGGGGGGGGGACTGGGGGAGGGGCTCTTGCCTGTGGTGAGATGGCCATCCCTGACTGGTAGAGCAGGCAGGACAGCACTGGATCTGAACCCTGTGAGTTGGTAACCACAGGGCATAAGATTTAACACAAACTGAAATTGACAGTAGGTGCTGAACTAGGCAGAGACTTTGATAGACAGAAGCAGAGGTGCATGCCAAAAACCTCCCCACACTTGGCTTTTCAGTTGTAAGAAGAAAACATGCAGGAAATTTACATTCCATCCATACCTTGGCCTAGGCATAAGCATGCACCTCACCCACAAGGGGGCAGGCTGGATATAGCTTTAGTCTGCATGGGGATCCTGTGCAGGAAGCTGAACGGGGTGCACAGCTGAGGTCCCCCATGAGTGACACCAAGTCTAAATAGAAAACCATTCTATCTTAAAGAGTAAAGAACGCTATGGCATTGTTCCAGATTACAGATGGCAGGGCACTAAAGAAACCCACATTAACATGTGACCCTAGACTAGATCTGTGCAGAAGGAAAAAGACATCAAAGGTACTACCGAGCCAGATGACAAAATTAGATTGAGGAGGTTAAATTGTTCTCAATACATGGAATTTCCCAAAGTATATAACTGCACTGCATTGTGTAACAAATGTTCTTAGTCTCAGGCAATATCTCCTGAAGAACTAGTGGGTAGGGGGTGGTTGATGGGGATCTCAAATGTTCCCCAAATGTTCAAGGTTTGGTCTCCAGCACAGGTCTTTGGGAACTTAGGGATGCTCCCTGAAATGAATGGGAACCTAGTCATTCATTCCTCCCTTTCTTATTCATGCAATGACCAGGTTGACCTGCTCATGTGAACATCGCCATGCTGTATGCTCACCCACAGGCCCAGGAGCCACAGGGCTAACCAACCCTTGAGCTGAAACCCCGCACCCAAAATAATGCTTCTCTCTCTGTCACTTGGTTACCTTTATGTAACTAACTGGTCACGGTATCAGAGGTTGATGAAAGGGCCATGCTATATGCAAATTACTGCTAATTTTTTGTGTACAACAAACTTAATCTAGGTAATGACCACATAGGAATGTTCAGAATTTTTGTGTAACTTTGAAACTTTAAAAAAATTTAAATGATAAAACTTAGGGTGGGTTATGGCAGAGAGGTACACAGACTCAGAACTTGATGTCTTCATGGTTTAGGGCAAAGTTTTTAGTGAGATAAAGTGAGGTAGCTGAGCTGTTCTTACTGGGCGGCACAGTTCCACACTCTCAGCCTCTCCTTTCCCCTTCTGCCGCTTCTGATAAGCAGGGTGTTGGGTATCTTGTCTGCTCAGGAGTTATTCTAATGATTACTAGTATCACCACTGCCCTGCTGAGAGGGATCACATACTCTGGGGACAAAAATGAAGAGCCAAGTACATGGGACTGTCTTAATAGCCATTGTCAGGCTTGCCCCAGGGAGAAATGCTAATCTCCAACACCCTGAAAAGTTCCCCAGCTGACTGTGCCCTACCAAAATGAATGGGGTTCTTTGCCCAAGGGGAAGGTACCCATGAAGTCATCACAAAGGTTTCTGCTCCTTTAACCTGGTGTTTGTGCTTTCTGTAGATAAAGCCACCAGTCAATGGGGTGGCTAACTGCTCTACAATAAAAAGATATTGTGTGTTTAATAATGAAAACAAGGGACTTGGGAGGTGGCTCAGTTAATGAAGTACCTGCCATACAAACTTTAAGGCCTCAGTTCAGATCCCCAGAATACATACAAAAAAGCCCTGAGTTTCTATAACTCCAGCACTGAGGGACAGGTGGGTCCCTAAAGTTCTTTGATCAGTGAGTCTTGCCAGTCAGTGAGTTTTAGATTAAGTAGGAGACACTGTCTCAAAAGATAAGGTTGGAGGGGAAGGATAGATGGCTCACCAATTAAGAGCATGCACTGCTCTTGCGGAGGACCTGTGTTTGGTCCCATATACCCATATTGGAAAGTTCACAATGGCCTGTAACACTAACCTAAGGCATTGGCTGTCCTCTGTTTTCCAATGACACCTACACACACACACACAAACACACACACACACACACACACACACACACACACACACTGAAATGAAAATTGAGGTAAGAAACAGCCTAGTTTGGGGGTAATAAGACCAAAGTCAAGCCATCAGACTCCCCCATTGGGCTCAGTCCCACTAAGAAGAAAAGTCCTGACTAGGAAATCATGGTAGAACATGCTTCCCCAGCCCTAGCCGCCCCCTTGATGCAGCCCTCACTTACGGCAGAAGTCATAGGTCCTCCAGGGGCCCACCTCCACATCTGCATTCTTGCAAGCGCTGGCATAGCGGGCCACAGAATCACACAGCTCTGACTCATTGCCTCCGCTCTGGCACAGGCGAAACAGGCAGGTGCGGTAGTAGGCAGTGACATTGACCACCCCATGGCACTCCAGGAAGGAGCTATTGGAGGGGTCGTTGATGATGCCACACCGGGAGCGGCTCCGGTAGAACTTAAGCAGCTCGGAGTCATTGTTGCAGGCCTTCAGCAGGTCCCCGCACTCACCATTACATATTTCCTCAAACGTCGTCCAACTCTCCAAGAACACTGCCAGGTTGTCCGTGCACTTGCCATTCGGAAGGCAGAACTCATCGCTGGCATTGGCATTGAAGAAGCCACACAGGCCCCCAGTACAGTTGAAGTACATGGTGGACAGCCGGATGTACAGTAGTCCCACATCCGAGTACTGGACGGATACCACGCCCTTGGACTCCACGGTTGTGCTGTTTTTGTTTCTGTGAATCTCCAACCTCCCCGAAGGATGGAAAAAGGGTAATTCCACATCTTGACCATTGAGCTGAAAAAATCAAAAGCACTACTGTCAGGGGCAGAGACCCATAGAGGACCCAGTGGTTCCAAGGCTGGGTAGGACTGGCTCTGTGCCAGAGCTGGCTCCTTGAAAACACCCAGGTATATGTAACTGATGCTATATGTAAACTGCACACAAACACCAACAGTTTATTCACAAGAATGTTTCTCTCTTGTAAGGTGCCCATTTTCTCATTATTTTAGTGCATCCCAGACCTTAAGCTTGTTCCACACAAACACCCTGAGTGACCTCTCCTGAGGGACAGAATTTCCCCTGCTGCCAATCTTCCTTCAGGAACCGTTTCCCAGACAGCACCCTTCCTCCACACCTTTCTGGCTTCTTCTTTTGCCATCAATTTTTAATTTTCCTGTGCCCCAGGCCTTTGGTGTGCATAGAGGAGAGCTAATGTCTAGATGTCTATCTACCTCTTTATCTCTGCTATTCCTCTACTAGATTAGTCTCTATCAATTTACTAATGGGGCTGAGAACACAACCTTTCCCTTCTGTGGACATGCTTCTTGTAATCCCCTTGAGATGGTTTTTGTTTTCCAAATGCCTCTCAACTCACCTTTGACTGAGAGAAAAGACAGTTCTTTCCTGGCACCACCTCACCTCTGCCAAATCAGCCGAGGGATGGATGCTCACCCAGCCCCTTGGAGGGATGCTCACCCAGCCCCTTGGAGGGATGCTCGCCCAGCCCCTTGGAGGGATGCTCACCCAGCCCCTTGGAGGGATGCTCGCCCAGCCCCTTGGAGGGATGCTCACCCAGCCCCTTGGAGGGATGCTCGCCCAGCCCCTTGGAGGGATGCTCGCCCAGACCCTTGGAGGGATGCTCGCCCAGACCCTTAGCACTGTCTAAGAAGTCAAACATTGTTCTAGGTGACTCCCAAGATTCCTTCCAGAACAAATGAGCCTGGACATCTGATTGTGGGTATATTAGCCCATGTCAGAAGGATAGGGGGCAGCACCGTGTGCACCCTGCAATGTGCCAACAAACTTCCTTCTGGCAGCAGAAGGAATCGTACAGCATGAAGAACATAAATGACAGCCGCCAGCCTACTTGCATTTAAATCCCACTTCGAAGCTGTGTGTCCCCAGAGGAAGTTTCTTAACACTTCTGAGCCTTGGTTTCGATAGCTCTGTGATAGAGGCGATGCTACAACTTATTTCAGGAGAAAGGCTTAGCTTGGCACATAGCCTTTTCCGATGATTTGTTCTTATGGGCAGTGAGTTTCATGCTATCTAATTCAGAGAATTCCAACCTGGCTCCATTTCTCCACCTTTTATTTTATTTTATTTTATTTTTTTAAATGCCACCATATAGGATCCATGTCCTCTTTAAGAATCAACTCCCAGCGAGAGGAAGAATGTCAAGTCAGATGAAAAGGGCACCTTCTGTCACTCCATCGAAGGAAGCAAGGAACCTTACCTTGACTTCCAAAGCCCCGACACCTCCTATCTTGACCTCTTGGTCAGCCACGAGGATCCGAACACCCCGGAGCCAAGCCGGCCCTGCATCAGGCTTCTTCTTGTTGATGTCAATTTCCAAGTACTCAGGACGCTCAGGGCAGGTCTTGAGTAGGGTATATGATAACTCGGATGGGAATGCGTAGGCGGCGCCATCAAATGTGTGTAGCACCTGGTTCTGGCTGAGCAGGCACACCGTCTCCCGCTTGGGGAAGCAGCCCTGGTAACCGTCCTCCACGGCACACACCTCCCCACTCCGGCAGGTCTTGTTGAAGCAGTAGACATCCCCTCCCTCTTCGCATAAGCACTGCACTGTACAATTGGCCGTGGCCCAGAAGAACTCGCCCATGGTATAGTAGTGGCCATCGAAGTCACAGCCGCACTTGTGCAAGGGGACACACTGGCTGGTGCTGAGGACAAAGCCCTCGTTGCACTCGCAACCTTCCGTGCATGGCGTGGCACAGTTCTGAGAGGCCGTCAGGTCCGAGCAGGTGTCGGGACAGCTACTGGTACATACAGAGTAATGGCTGAAGCTTGGGCACCGCACGGTAGACACTGGTGCGGAGAAAGGAAGACAGCTCAGTCACAGGTGAGTAGATTGGAATCCAACCAGCACAGCGGCTGGGAGAAAATAAAAACGCTCCTCCCATATCATTCAGGCCCCAGAGTGAAGCTCACGTGGCCACTTACTGGGGAAGAGAACGGAGGGGACACCTGTAAGTATTGACAGTGTTCCTTTCTCTGTATGCTGGGCCGGTGAGAGCTTACCTAAGCTTGAACTCACTGAGAGTCACCTTGAGACTGTCTGTCTTTGCTACATCAGCCCCATCCCTCAATAGTTATTACTTAGTGATCCACAGTCACAGAGATGTTTTCAAATCCTCCACCAAGGACAGAGGAGATGCCTTGAGTTTTAAAAAGGATGACCCATTCTTAGAAGGAAATAAAACATTCAGGAGAAATGAAAATCATACCCGTTAGAGGAGCAATTTTGAAGACATGAAATTTCAAACAAGAAGGCACTTAAAATATCTGAGTGTGACTGAGGCAGACTGTGGAAATGAATTCCTGGGACATTAAAAACGAGAAGGAAGCTGAGTGATCTGCAGTTACTGTTTGCCTGCTCCTCTGGGAGGCTGGCGAGGAGCAGTCTGCCTTCCGAAGGCCTTCCGCGCCTTAGAAGCTTGCTTCTCTTACTTAAGACTGCTCAAGTCTGCATAAATGTTTGAGTCTAGTTGACTCCAGCAGGCATAAGCCTAGTAAACCAGCTGTGAATTAAATATAATTCATGCCAGGAAGAGAGGGGGGAGAGGGTTGGGGGAGGTAACACGATGAGAACCTGGGAAAAATCATACAACCATTATTCATAAAATTTTACTTGGGCAATTTCGATGCTCTTAGATTGTATAAGGCTCAAAGTGAAGCCATATTCAACTTGAATGTGAATTGGGAGGTGGCCGCCCTGGGTATAATAGAGACTGGTCAGTCAGTTGAACTGCAAGGAAGATACACCCTCTCTTGGTTCCTGTGACCAAATTGTTGAGATTTGAATCTGACACATGGTGATTTATGTGAATCCAGCCCACTCTTGCAGAGGGAAGCTCCCTCTGGCCTTGAAATTCAGAGAAACTTTTAAATCTCACCTCTGCAGCCTCTCAAAGGCATGGGCAGCAACTGTCTATTTATTCACGGGAAGGGAAGATGGACCACCGCTGTCTATAATCTCACTCATGGGAAGGGAACCAAGGACCAGGAAAGAGACAAGTTATTACTGAGCTTCTATATAAGTAGGCAAGGGGAGACTTACATAGGATAGTGGGCTGGAAAGAAACAAGCAACTCAACAGTGTAGAAAAGCTTTGTCCACACCCCAACTGTAAAACAACCTGGGTACTCCCACAAGTGGAAGTCAGGTGTCTTCTAACCACTCCTGGCGACATAAGAAAAGGGCTTCCTCATTGACAGCTACATTTCCTGTCCACAGTCCTTTCTCTCATCAGATGGGACGAGATGCTGCAGAACAAATGGTGCAAAGACTGAGGAACCAAGAGCCACGGCAGAAGTCTCTGCCTGGGAAGAAAGCCATACCTGGAGGCAGACTCTGTCCCCTAAGCTAGCCTCTGCACTTCCTCAGCAGCTACTCCAGTGGTGACAGCAACTCTCCCTGGCTCATGTCTGGGCTGCTATCCCCAAAATGGAGTTCCCTCTAGTCACACATTTTCTATATCTAGATGTTTTATGTTCATTGATGGCATATCGTTTCCTGGTTACAACTTTAGGTGGGGTCAAGGAAAGTTCTCTTCACAGTTCATTCTATATAATTTGGGACATTGCAACACTACCCTTACTCTCGGACCTTGATTCTTATCAGAGTCCCTGACCCCAGCATGGGAGACATCATTCATAGGATGGCATGCCAGCTTACCACACCCAGTTTGGATTCTCCAGTCTCCGATTGGGATGCCAAGGGCTTGGCACACCAAGGCGTAGGCTTGAATGGCTTGGCAGAGGAGCGTTCCGTTGTCCCTCACACTGCACAGGTCATACACACAGCTGTGCACAAAAGCCGTGGCATCCACAACGGTGCCGCACTCCCACAGGGGGCCGTCCGTCTTGTTGAGGAAGCCGCAGTAGTCAGAACCAAAGTAGAGGGCCTCGGTGGCCGCATCGCACTGAGTACAATTGTCTACGCAGCCAGAGCCACACTTCCAGTCAGCATGGTAAACACGCCAGCTTTCTCCTAGGTCTAGCACCGACATGGCGGGCCTGCCATCGGGGCGAAGGAAGTCATCCAGTGGATTTTTGTTGTAGTTCCCACATAGGCCACAGGTGGAGTTTATGTAAGAGCCTGGGATGGAAATGGAGGCGTAGTGCTGGCCGTCAAACGTCACTAAGAGCCCAAAATCTGTTTCCACGGCAGTAGACATGCCACTCTGGTAGATTTTCACCGCCCCCAACTCTAAGGTGACGGGCAAAGAAGTCACTAGGTCATTAACCTGCCAACAGTAACAGTAAAAGGCAGGTGAGCAGGTGCCCATGCATGTGCCCAAGCACAGGTTGGCAAGAGTTGGCAGAACAACTATTTAGGAGAGAGCGGTCACCCCAAGTTTTCAGACTTCCATGGCCTTACCTCTTATTGTGGCTAATGCCTGGGGGAAATACTTAGGTAATGACAGGCTGTGGACCAGAGGGCATTGTCTTTGAGCCCAATAGCTCTGACAATTCTAGTGCATGCCTCTGGGGACTAGCTGGCTGGCACCCTTCTTGCCTGGCTCTAGGTTGACATCAAGCTTTTGACTGAGAGGTGGATCACCTTGATTTCCCTTTTTATTTCTCTGATGATCCACTGACTCTAGGGTATCCTGTGTATTCTCCATGTCCTCTCTCTGCCCTTTGCAGCCACTGACCCTCCTACCAGATGAAACATGGTTGTACTAACTTTCGTATGCTCCAAATTGATCTTGGAGGCCACCCTAGACCTCCTTACTCTAAGCACATTGTACTGTGACTACTTTCATCCAATCATTCAACACCAATAAATCTGAATACTTGATAAGTACCGAGCACTATGTCAGGATCTGAGAAGTGTAGGGTTAAAGAAATAATATTCACCCTTGTTCCTCAAGGAGTGCTCAGCCTACTGAAGAAGAGGAACACAAACAGATATTTATACTTGTCAGCTTTAAATATGAATCAATGGGTGCGATGGGAGAAGGGAGTGAACACTTAACCCAGCCTCGGGGACTCATACAAAGGTTTTAGAGGCAGTTAAGTCTGACTTGAGTCTTCAAAGATAAACTCAAGTTGCCAGAGAAAGGCCCCAGGTGGGTGTTGAGCAGGGAATTCCAGGACAGAAGAATAAAGGCAGAGGATTAGAGGTAACTGTGTGGAATTGGGGAAGTCATGGGATATTGAGGGCTTCGAGGGAACCAGTAGCCAGAGTTGAGGCTGAAGACACAAGCCAAGTCCTGGGGCTTCTCTGGTGTCAAGCAATGCTCTAAGAGTTGAGGGTTACTGACAAGTGAGTTGGTCAAAATCCCCTGCCTTATGAAACCTAGAGTTTACCTACAGACTAACCATGGGTGAAGCAAAAGGCGTCTAATATCTAATGATGCATGAGTGAAGATCCCAGTGTTCAGAAAGAAAGTCTATAGCTATAAGCGAATGGTCAGGGCACTGATACATGGGAAGAGACATTTCTAACTGTAGGGCAGTTTCTTTCTCAGGGCTGTTCAAGCCTTTTCACTCCTGCTACAGTCTGAAGGTTTATGCCCTAACTATTCATCCATTGATGTTCTATTAGTAAATTCTCTTGGGGGTGTTGTTAGAAGATGGGATGAGGGGAACATTTGAGAGAGACAGAAGCCTTGGGCTGAAGGATTCCAGGGAAGGATCTGCAGGCCCTAAGGTGTTACAGGAGTGTTTCTGGGTGCTATAGATATCAGGGTCTCCATGTGACTGAGCTGAGAAAGCAAAAGCTGGCCTTAGGTAAGGTAGCAACCAGAAGAAGATAGGACTTTGGCTTTAGCTCTGAGCAAAATATTGATCCAAGAGGGTATTTAAAGCAAAGGACCCACAGGCTCTGACTTCCACTCTGAAAGAACCACTCTGGCTTCCACTTTGAGAACAGACATTGAAGGGCCTTTAAGCTATGTTAAAAACAAGACAACACAAGAAGAACTGAATTTCTTCTCTAGGGAGAAAGCCCCTGAAGGGTTGTAAACAAAAATAAAAACAAACAAACAAACAAACAACAACAACAACAAAAAAAAACCAACAGGGGCAGGTTTGCATTTCAAGAGGTTCATCCTAGCTGGAAGGAAGTTCTTGCTAAACTAAGTCAAGATGAGAAGCTGCTGCCAGGGCCCAAGGGGCCTAACACTGGACAGACTGCAGGTGGGAGGGACAAGTGCAGCTCACTCAGTTGTTCCTTGCAGCGCAGTCTCTCCTGTGGTTGAATAAGAACTGGGGGGAAAGTCAAGAGTGAATCCCAGCTATCTAGAGAACATGAGCAGGTGGTTTGGAATGCTACTAACGGAGAATCAGCTCTGGTGCTTAGCTTCGGAAGACACACACGTTCGAGAGCTGAGGTAGAGTGATTGGTACTGTAAGACTTCTCAGGTGGCCTTGACTTTAAATGCATGCCAACTTTCCCGGCTGACCAAGACTCATACTGGTTTTGGGCATATGAAAGGGCAGGAATCTTACCTTCTATATGGTCATCACATTCTGAATTGGAAATGATACCGATCTCAAGGTTTACTATAGTAAATGCCACACATACCCTCAACAGGATTACCCTTAATGGTCTACTCACAGTGATGTGGCTTTAACTAGTCTGTACCTCAGAACTCTTGACACCTTCTGCTCATTACCTAGTTTCAAAGCCACTACTACAATTTTTTTTTTTAGGTATTTATCACATTCGCACCCCACTCCTGGTACCAGTGTTCTGTCTTAGCTTAAGTTGAGTTGCAATAAAATATTTATAAACCACAGAATGTTCAAGAAGCTGAGAAATCCAAGTTAGGCATACCAACAGATTAGTGTTTTTAAATGCCAGATTTCTGGTTGGTAGATGTGCATACATGTGATAGAAAGGGCAAAAATAAAAAAAGTCCTACAGTGCTTCTATAGGGCACTAGTCATATTCACAAGGGTTCTTCCCTCATCCCCTAGGCAGTTCCCCCTCATCCCATCTTCTAACAACACCCCAAGAGAATTTACTAATAGAACATCAATGGATGAATGGTTAGGGCATAAACCTTCAGACTGTAGCAGTAGTGAAAAGGCTTGAACAGCCCTGAGCAAGAAACTGCCCTACAGTTAGAAATGGAAAAACCAAGATGTTGGGTCATTTGATTCTATCGCTTAGGTAGAGTTAAGCTAACAGGGGTGCAGAAAGCTACTCTGTAAGGAAGGTCAACCTGCTAGAGTACAGAACAATTAGCTCTTGTCCATGTTGAGGTGTGGAAAAGCGAATCTGCAAAATGGGTATAATTTCAGAAGCTAAGCACATCAATTGCTGGGTGCTTCCTTCCCTCTCCCTTAAGTTCCTGCTCCTAGCAAGGACGCAAAGTCATCAAGAGAAACCACCGGCCTCTGGATTTTTTTTGCATTCCCTGTATCCCCAAACCCCACAGTGTCTCCTGTCTCTGTTCTCAATTGGATTCTGGCTGACATCATTTCAGTTTCCCATAAGTTACAGTAGGAGAACTTTTCTTCTGACATAGAGTGAGTGCATGGCACTTTCCTTATTACTCTTGCCACAGTTAGTTGCCGTGCTTGTGTTCCTCTAAGGCTCAAAGCAGGACCTCCTAGAGAACAATATCCCGACCCATGATTTATTGGTTCATTCCTACATCTCATTCCCTAGCAACAGACAAACCTCTTTGTTTTTCCTCTCCTTGTGTTTTAGACATTTTCCTTGTCAACAGATCTCTCCCAAGATGTGTACAGGGACAAGGTGAGGGGAGAAAAGATGAATCCCAAAGTGTGGGTCTTGGAAATGGCAGTGCAGAACCAGCAAGTGCCGAATGCCTACTGTGTGCCAGGCTCTGTGCTGGGCGAGACACATCTGTTTGTTCTATTTAATATTTATGAAACCTTAGGTTCATATCATGTTCTCCTTACTTTAATTGAGGATGGAGCTGGTGACTGAAGCCTGCTGAGGTCCAAATCCATCTTTGCCACTGATTCTAGCTGCCTGTATCAGCCGTGAATGTAGGCAACCAAGTCTAGGCTATAGTCTAGGGGTCCAGTCTAGGGGACACAACTTCTCCCACTTGACAGACAAGGAGAACGAAGCTAGAGTCCATCCTGAGAGCACTGATGTCAGGTCCCACTCCAGAGTCAAAAATCTCCATTTTCCGTGGGCTAGATATACCTTAACCCATTCTAGTTCATGTAGGGGAAGAATATGAAAACCTACAGTCACTAGAGACATTTGCTGGGTATGGCTGCTTAGTTAAGTTGGCTTTCTTTGAGCTTCATTAGCATATGTAACCAGACTTGTTTATTTTATCATTTGGGAATGGATTCCACAGAGAAAACCCTCCTTGAAAGAATGTTGCTGCTAGCCCAGCAACTGGAGACAGTGTTGGAGAAAGGGGGTCTGTGATTTTCGAGAACATAACTTGGGCCATTCCCGGCTTGGAACAATATGGCTGGGAAGCCAGCTGCTTCCCAGGAGTCTTGGACTCCTTCCTGTTTCCTGGGCTTCTCCCTGGCTGTCCCCACATCACCCTGGGTCAGGGCTCCGCCTTCATCCAGCCACCCTTGCCTAGCATAGCAGGTGTATTCAGAGGCACTGGAAACCATTTGGCAAAAGGAAAAGAACGCCGTTGTTAGCTTGCAGTTGGAGTCACATAACCTTTTCTCTCTGAAGCATTTATATTCACATCCACATCTCCCTGTCGCTACAGAAAATTGAGGAATCCATGCTCTACGCCTGGACGGTGGAACAGAGTCATGCAAAATTAGCAGAGCTGCTGGGCCTGAAAGAGACGACACCGTTCTTTCTTTCATTAAAAAAAGAAAAAAAAAAAAAGAAGGAAAAAGTCTGAGCCCAGGCAAGAAAGAATTTTAATCAAAATGGAAAACAGGGATGAAGCATGACGCTTTCTTCTCAGTCACTGGTATCAGACACCCCTTTTTTGTTCTTTTACAATGCAAGCAAGTTGGGAAAGCTGGTGAAAAAAATATTTAGCAGGGAATGTGTCTATCCACCAGGATAAAGACAATACTTGGTGGCGCTATATAAATGTACAATGGAAAAGCTCCAAACTTCAGTACTAGAGTCCTTCGCTGATATATGAACCTGTCCCTAGAGAGAGTAACCAAATAACGAGCACATTGGCATTTCATCCATGGTCATAGCTCACTTCCCTAATTATCAAGCTGACGAACCGCACAGACTTGGGAATGAAAGAGCCAACAAGAAAAAAAAAAAGTGGAATTACTTGCCTGGTTTTGCCTTTTGTTGGACATGCTTCGGCAATTAAAACTACAACACAGATTTTATTAGTTCTGGTTGATACTCTATTTAATGATCATGCACCAGGATTAAGGATTACATGGAGTACCGCAATCACCCCTTGTGGTCTCCAAGTTATGATTGCCTGAATAACTACATGGTTACAACAAGGTCTTCATTAACATTATGAAAATTAAGGCCTCCACCAATTGAGTAATTACCAGTTGCTCTGGCTTCCCCTCTTTAGTCAACACCCCTGTGACAGGAGTCATTTGCATATGCTAAACAGACCAGCAGAGCTATGGAGCTCTATGCTGTCAGTGTGGGTGGAGTGGAGATTTTCTGTAGAGTGGCATTGGGGTAAAGCTTTCCTGGGCTTTTCCTATACAGGACTCACTAAGGATATCATGAAAGCTATTCTACAGCCATACCTGTTGGAGACCAGTCAGTGTAAAAGTTTCTCTGGGGATGAAACAGGGGCTCTTGGGCAAACAGGATGGAAGCTGAGGAGAGTTGAGGATGATGACACCCAAGGCTGTACTGAATTAGGGGTAGGCACTCTGTGCTCGCACTGTAGCCTGGCCATGACTGTATGACTTTAATTATTACAAAAAAAGTCTATGAGAAACTAAGCTTGCCATTCTGCTTCTGGGACTTCTGAGAGATACATACCTGATTGTATGTGTACACACAGACAAGTGTAAACAGTACCCACCAGTGAAGGAACTAAGAGTGTGAGTATACTTTTTTTTTTTGAATACGCTCTCACTAGCTTTTACACACAAAAACTTTGGCTTATTAAAACATCTTCCAAGCAGGAAGTGCATCTAACCGTTTGGCCTTATAGTAAGACAACCAACATAACAGTAGACAGAGGAAGGTTTTTCCCAGGCTGAAGCACATCTGGCCCCTCTCCATCTCCCCATGATGTTTGGAGAGGGTCTTACCTTGACTTTCCCATAGCTTCCTTTAGGAATGAGAATCTTGTAGCCATTGACCTCGACAGAGAGCTCCTTCACCCACGAGACAGCAGAGCCCCCTCGGTGCTCGTTCTTGGCCTCCACACTGAAGAAGGGCAGGGAGGAGGTTTGAAGACACTGTCGGGCCAACAGGTAAGCACATGAGCCTTGGAAGTGGAAGAGGAAGCCATCAAAGGTGTGGTAGTGTGGCTCCCCGAATACCACACAAGTACTGGTCTCCACTGGGCTGCAGTAGAAGAACCGGCCCTTGGGTTCGCACACCTCGTAGGGGCTACAGGAGGCCTCCTGACAGTAGATCTCATTGTTGAAATCCAGACAGCGGCACTTGATGGTACAGTTCAGGTCATCCCAAAACACCTCCCCTCGACGAAGGAACTGTCCTGGGAATAGAGATGAGAGCCAACACTTACTGAGTACTTCCCCTCTGAGCCAGGTACCAGGATAAAGGCCATGCCTTCTCCACCCACTCTCGAACCCACTTAGCTAGGGATGACCGATTGTCTCCCTCATTTGATAATCAGGGATACTGAGGCTTAAGAGCAGTTGAATAATTCATTCAGCATCGCTCAGCAGCTCAGCCAAGACTCAAAGCTGAGAGGGTCTGAATCCAGTGTTGAGCTGTTAACGCCCCAGCTGGTGAGTGAGCCCACATTCAAGCACAGACACACACACATTGCCTTCATCTGTGGCAAAGTCTCTGACCCACAGGAGCCATTTCCTTTTCAAGAATATGAGCAAGGGCATTCCGAAAGCAGACCCGGCTGATAGCCACAGAACGCGGCAATCAGTTGTTTGCTTGCTAATTTGTTCATTTAATCAACAGTATGTGCAGAATGTACCCCAAAAAGGTCAACAGCACAAATCAGGAGGCAGACATAAATCCCAGCTTCCTGGGAATATTCTAGAAAAGACTGACCTCTTCTGTGCTACTTTCAAAGGTTCATAAATCCTATAGATGCTGCTTAGGCTGAACTCAAACCCTTGCATGTTATCTTCCCTCCAGCTCCAGGACCTGTCCAAGTCTGGTATTCCTCCCTCTTTATCTTCTGAAGAGAACTTTCTGACCAAATCTAGGTTGGGAGGAGGGCCAGGTAGCAGTTTTAAGGCATATATAAAAATTTTTATTAATAAATATTTTTATTTTTTATAAATAAGTATTCACTCCCATTTATTTTGGAGACATTTAATCTTTAAAATCATTTCCCTAAATAAATTATCTAAAACACACACACACACACACACACACACACACACACACACACACACACCAAGACTGCTGAATATTCTACAAGTTGTCCAAGCCTACTGGCTTAACCCCAGCAGAAGGCATGTGTACCTTAGGAATAGTTCTTGCTATATTTGCCCAACACGAACATGTATCAACAAGCAATTATGCCTCCTACCTGTTGAGATTTGCACCTAAAAGGAGATAACAGACGTCTTCATATTCCCAATAGGCTGTATGCATCCGCCCTTAAAACAAGCCCTAAATCCTCTAGCACTTTGGCACTAGCTCAAGGTTGCATACATTATAAAAACATTTACTCAGTATCATTTCCAGTCTCTATATCTCCAGGCTTCCAATAAATGAGAGTGAAATGTCTCTAAATAGAGGAGGTTTGGACCAAAAGGTAGATAGATGCACTGTGATAATTTTGTTTGTGAAATCATGATTTAATAAGCTAGCACTATGGGACAGAGTCCCTTGCTTATAACCCAGGCCAAATCCCATCTCATTAAATTGATAGACGTCCAGGGGCACATAAAAATGCACAAGTCCTGTGTGGATATTGAATTTGTCCTGCATATGAAACCCAAACACATAACTCAAGAGGAAAAGCAGGCAGTGAAAGCGAGAACATTGCACACAGCTGGCACCAGACCGTGCCCCCAGCGCTGCTAGCCAATGCTGTCCATCACCACCCTATCATTCCCAGGACTGGCATGTGAGGCTGCCACTGAGAACTCAAGTTGCAGTCCGTAGTCACTGAACTCTTCAGCGCTTGAATGAAAGGGAAGAAGTGTGGGGGAGAGAGAGCCCGGGAAGTCAAGGGGTGAGAGATGAAGCGACAGAGAGACAGAGTCTCACACGGATGGTAAGTAAAGTTGTGTTGACCCTCCCACAAGGGAGAAAGAACGATCTCAGAAGTCATGGGGGAGGGGCCCTGGAACTACATCTTTTCCTATTCAGTTGAATACCCACTTAGCTGCATACCACTCATTTGTCATTCCAGGATGATAGACTTCACAGAGTGCAAAGCAAAGATGCCCAGGCAGGTCATCTTCAAACATGAGCTTGCCTTAGGGCAAGTCAGAGGTTCAGTGCTCAGTGGGAGGGAGCAGAGGGCATGGGAACTTCAGACCAGATGAAACTGGCTTTTCTTCGTAGATTAAATGTTTGAAGCTGAGGCAAGAGATATGTCTGGCAGCCAGCTATGCAGAGCATGCTTTCTACCCAAGGAAGAGGGATCTCCTTAAACGATGCAAAGGGCTCTTACAGATCTGCAATCATCTTGTCCAACACTGCCCATGTTTCCACAATACCCTGAACTGTGTATATTATGTATACTGTGCTGTGTTGACATGACACCTATGTCCATTTCTGCCACCATAGTATTATCATGGGCAGTTAGAATACCTACCGACATTGCTGCTATCTGAAGAGTAGCTGGGGTTCAATGAGTCTATTACATTGTTCTTTAGGAGGATAAACTGTAAGTGCATAGACAGAGGTAGGCATGTGAATGGATGGGTTGATAAGAATAACACATGATTGGAGGGATGGGTGGAGAAGGGTAGATGGAGTTGGGGTGGCTAGAGAGAGCGCTATTGGATGGGTGAGCCACTAGGCAAGTGGCTGGAGAAGTGGATTGATGGGAGAGTAGTGGAGATGGGTGGGCGGCTAGGTGGGCGTCAGATAAACAGAGACATTTTTGCTTCTTGTGGCTGTAGCCTCTAGAGATACTAGAGAAGCATGTACATGCACAGGTACTAACAGAAATACTGTTTCCTGGATACCTTTGAATACATAGGAGCAGGACTCAATACACTGGGATGTTCCTGGGAGAACTCCCAGATTTGGTGGTTTAGAAAAGACGTCACACTATAGAAGCCAATGAACAGGGAACCCACAGAGGAGCCTTCCCTCGGACCTAAAGAAGCTCCGATTCCCCCAACCCCTGTATGTCTTTCTGCCCCTGGGAGGATTTTAGAAACTTTCCTAGAACTCAGCTACTTTTTCTTTCTCCTGGTACCAGGAGCTTCTGATTTACCATTACAGGGACCTGGCGACACTCCAAGCTCACCCACTCCTGGGGATCTACTAAGTAGTACAGATGGTAGAACAAGAGTAAAGATGAGGAGAGAATCTTAAAGGGATAGCAACAACAACAACAAAATGAGGCGAGGCAGGGGAGCTCCCTTCTGTCCATCTGGCTGAGAAATCACTCAAGGCCCTGCTTCACTCGGGAGATATTCCAAACTGTTAGCCGCATGCATACCACAGGCAAGGACTCGGAAGCCTACTGTATGCAGCCTTGCTCCCGGGGTGGTGAATGTGCATGCTAAAATTACCTTGATCTCCATTACACAGCTGAGAGATGTCAAAAGGGTAAGTTGTCAGGAATGAATCCTTCCCATGGCTGGGAAAGCTCACCTGTCAATTAAAGGAAGCCCAGCCCCCGTGCCTTCGGAGAAGAGGAAAACTTTTTACCTCTAGAGGTGCAGCCATTGGCTGGGTCAATTTCCTTCCCGTCAACTTTAAATGCCCAGCGACCTGGAGCGTTGACATTTGTGGTCTCTTGAATATTTACAATCTCAGGGGTCCTTGACCCCGGAAGACTGAAGAAATTCGTGAGGTTTCCACCATTAAATCCTGCCTGGAGCACACACACACACAAAAGGGGTTTGAGCATTCACCATCCCTGTTAGTTAGCTGACTCGATTACATTAAGAATTCATCACACTTGGAAACAATGTATGACTTTTTCCTGGATTCCATGAGTCACCATTCTAGTCATGGAAAGCCTGCTGAGTTCACTCCATGCCCAGAGTAAGGTATCAAAGATAGATAAGGCTAGCCCCTCAGTATACCTACAAGATCAAAATTGTGTTTCTAGAGCAATGGTATTAATGGGACTCTGTCCAGGATGACGAGAAAAGCAAGGAAAAGATATGGTTACTTAAATCTACAAGAGGATGATGCAGAGAACCTTTTACCTGTGCCATCACACCTCCAAGGCCTGTCAGAGGGTCACCACCGCTGGCCGTCCCAGTCGTCCAGTTGATCTCATAGTAATTAAAGAGTGTGAATGTGTAGGAGCCGTCAGACACCAGCACAGCCTGGAAGGTGTTCACCTGCAGAATGTACAGAAATCCTCATGACTCGAGTTCTCAGGAGGTCATCACGCAGGGGTGGCTACCCTCACCCCACCACACACAGCAACCTTCGTGCCCCTACCCCCCACCCCCAGCAGCTCTGAACTGCACCGCAGCCCAGCCCTCCTTACACCCTGCCTCCGCTCAAAATGTGTTCCCACCTCCAGTGCAAGATTGTAAAACTGTGCATTCAGCCGAGAGGTTGCCTGAGAGAAACCTGGGGTCTGATTCAGTGCCCCCCCCCCCCCAATCCCCATCTATCTTGGACCGAAACAGAAGATTCAGAGTCCCCTTCTGAGCATGTGATGCCTTGAGAACACCTATAGATGGCAGCATGAGAATAAGCTATAGGAAATGTCAAGGCAGGGACCTCAGTGCAAATACCTGCACCCAGAGCAGAGTAGGCAGGGTGGGGTGGGGAGGGACACAGCGAACCCAAAGTCCTCTGGAGCGGCCTTTCTGTTCCTGGAAGACATCACTATCCTGGATCAGATGTCTTCCGCCCCCGCCCCCCACCCCCTTTTAAGATGAAAGTTGGGAAGTGCTTTTTAAAGAAGCTCTTTCTGGAAAGAAATTGCTCTTCTAATTGAGCATTTATGCATTAATTTGTATCTGTAAGATCCTCTCAGTACTGCAACTCAGACCGAGGCTAAGATGGGCAATGGTTTGGGCTCCTTCCATTTAGAGCCGAGCAGCTAAGGACTAAGTGAAATGAGTTGCTGGAAATTGAGCAGCGACTGCGCTATGGAACACAGGACTGCAGCCAGAGCACCCAGCCTACCTCTCGGAGCGTGGTCACTCCAAGATGTCTTAGCCTTAAGCTTTTAAGAGGACAGGGGTGTTATAGAAAGCCAAACCTTGCAGATGGTTCTCAGAAATAAGCTGCATTCGGTCTTAGCCTTCACCTTGTCCCTTTCGTCATTCCCCAGCCTTGGGGCTGTGCTTTCAGGAAATGCAAATCAAAATAAATCAAAAGTAGCGTTCTGCCCTTTTCTCTCTTCAAGCCTCTTCCTGGCTGCCTGATGGCATCCCAGTTAACATTCTGTGCAGGAGCAGAGGAAGACCCAAATTCCTATCCTGTGTAATCAGACTGGGACGGAGGATCTTGGAAACCCATTCTAGACAGTTCCAGGGAAAAGCACTTTGCTAGTAAAGAAAAGCCCTTTTTGTAAAAGAGAGCCTTCTCCTCGGGCCCTGTGCCTGACACAGTCGATGGCGTTTATGATAAAGTTGTCTGGGTATATGACTTCGTTCTTTGGGCCTGTTCAACAAAAGAGGAAAGTAGGACAAAGAGATGAATGATCAATAAACTCAAGGTTTCTACAAGATCACTAGTGGGGACAGATTTAAAGGATAGGTGCAGAGCCAGGGCCATGCACGACTTGAAGCTGGACCTTCTTCATCCCCGGATTCCCCTGCAGAACTGAATTTCTATCAACATTTGTTGGAAATACCTTTGACTCAAGGAAATACCTTTGGGATCAACTCCCAAAATCACTCCATCCCTTCTTATCCCTACCCTGACAAAAACACACACACATACACATACAAACACAAACACACACACACACACACACACACACACACACACACACACACAACACAGACACATATATACACACACACCTCATATGCTCTTATTTACACACATATTTTTTTCAATACTCATTTTAAGACTTTCCTAGATCTGGTTTTGCACAACTTTGTTTTTCAAGAATTCAGAGAGCTTCTTATGAGACTTCCTGGGGGAGGCAGCCGGAGAAAGATAGGAGCCACCCTGAAGCAGTCACTGTGACCCATTGCTCTGAGGCTTAGGGGGCCTGAATCTCTATTATAGTCACCTTGGAACACAGGGAGCACTTGGGGGGATTTTTATTGGGGATTAAGAAATAGCTGACTACAGGACTGGCACATAGTTAACAGTTCAGTAAACACTGGCTCTCCTGAAACACATCCATTTCCTTTCCAGCTGGGAGTGTCTGGTCTAAAGATCTCTCTACCCCTTGTTTTAGTCTTGGGTGCTCTCGGGTGGAATAGGTAGTCCCATTTCAAAGGCAGGGATGGATGGATGGATGGACACTTTGCTGTTCTATAGAATCCATCATCTTTTCCTTTCCCTCTAAAAGCTCAAAGCCCTTCAAGGTTTCATCATCCATCCTCACAGAAAGAGATCGCACTTGCTTTAGAAACTCCATCCAAACTACAAAGCAGAAAGCACCTAAATTATCCTGGCAATTTTTACAACCAGCAGAGGGTTTAGTGGGGGAAACGGTGGTCAGCGTTTGATGGGCATCCCTTTTCTCCCCTACCCCTTCACTGACACTAAAATTTATCCATCGCTGGCACCCTGCATCCCTACGCTGTAAGATATGAGGCTTAAACGACATAAAACATCACCCGAGGAGTCTTTAGCGATCCATAACGTGACAGAGGGAAACGTATGCTTCTTTAGAGGTTATTTCTAGCCCATGCATCTGGTGCTTAAACAATGTGTCTTTCTGTTCTGCAGGAACTCTTAGCAATAAAGTGCTTCAAGCTGCTAGTCAGATAATGCTAAAACCCATCCCCATTGCGTCCTAGCTATGAATTGCAAGACCAGCACTTTTTAACCTCTCTCTGCTACACAAGAATTTCTATTCCAGCCCTGAACAGTCAACTCATTACCAGGAAAACAGATGGAATTACAAATAACCCTAAGAAAGAAGATGATAGATTAAAAAAAAAGTTACTGTGCTTACTAGGAAACTACAGTTGAAGATACGTGTGATTTTGACTTCAAAGTTCTCCACTATATGGTCACCCAAACAAGCTATACACATTCATGGAAACTAGGGGTTTGTCCCTTTAGGCAGAAAGTTGATTATCTCTATGATATTACCAGAGATAATCTTTTTTATTTGACTTTTATTTGACTGCTCATTTGGGACTTCAGAGCAGATGTTGAAACTTTATTCAGGAATCGCTTTAACTGCCCACTCTAATTAACATCAAGTATGAATCATTTCAGCCCTGGTCACAATTAAAAAAAAAAATGTCATAACATAATAAAACGAACCAGGCCATTTGTTCCCCCAATCCAGCACCCTGCGTCTCTCTTGCTACCAGATTTTATGGAGGGGAAAAAAGTGGGGGGGGAAATTATCGATGATGAGAAACATTTGTGCCTCTGGCAAGAGAAAAAGCCTTTTGTGTCCCTCACAAGATCCATAATCACACGGCCTGAAATGGGTCCCTTTGCCTTTATCATTCCCTTGAAAAAGAGAATGTTACCTCCTGCAATAATATTGTCGAGCGACTCCTTTTAGACCTTGGTAATGAATTGAGACTGGGTGACACATCTGAAATGTTTCAGCTGACTGGACCCCTTCATGCTAATATTTCCCTCTACTTCCTGGAAAATGGGTGGCGAGACCTATTAGTTTAACTCAAGCGAACCAACTCCTCCGCTCTACCAATCACATTCCTGCTCAGCAGCGAGGATGAACAGGATGTCAGAGAGATCTCCCCCCCCCCCTAGAAAGTGGAAAGGCTGGATGATTACAGGCGTGGTACTGCTGCCTCCGTAAAACGTGACTTCCTCCCAGGTCACAATGAAAACCCAAGTGGCAGAGAAGGTGGTCATGTCTTTGAAGTACTTCCTGATGTCCTTGGTGGCTCTTCTCAGGATGGCAGGGTCCATGGTTTCTCTGTAATAGATCTCACCCCGAATTCCATTGTGCACATCTGCCCAGAACGGAGCAATGAAGGCCCTCCCGTCCGTCAGGGGAAAGGACTCTGGCGTAAACTGGCTCACTAACACGTTGAAGGAAACAACGCCATTGTTATTGACCTACAAATACAAGAGAGGTTTGGCACAGTGGACCTGAAAAGCAGGGAACTTCAGAGTCGCAAACCAAGAGAGCCAGCCAATCACATGAATGAAGGGGGATTTGAAGTGCTGGCTTTGAACCCCTAAGTACTAGCTCCCATCATTGTTATGAGAAGGTTTGCTTCCTCCTGGACATGCTCATGCTCATTGGTTTTCTGTCACTTTCAGTTTGTTAGTCAGCGACATTCCTTATTAATAGAGTCTCATTTTCATGTTCTTTGTCTTATCTCTATTTGCATTTATTAAATGCTACTGGTGTGTGTGTGTGTGTGTGTGTGTGTGTGTGTGTGTGTGTGACTCTCATTTTTCATGTTCTTTGTCTTATCTCTATTTGCATTTATTAAATGCTACTGGTGTGTGTATGAGAGAGAGAGAGAAGGGTTAGGAGGAGAGAGGAGAAAGAGAGAGGAGAGAGGAGGAGAAGAAAGGAGAGAGAGAGGGAAGGAGAGATAGGAGAGAGAAAGGAGAGAGAGAGGAAGAGAGGGAGAAGGAGAGAGACAGAGATAGAGAGACAGAGAGAGACAGACAGAGACAGGGACAGTGACAGAGAGGCGGGGTATCAGGCCAACCTGAGAATAACAGAGACAAAAAAGCCAAATTTGTTGAGAGTCGTAGATTCAAGACAGACAGGAGAAGACAAACAAGCATAAACAGTTAACTTGATAATTGAAGAGCTCTACAGTGTAGCTTGAGTCTTACACTGTATAATGAAAAAGGAGACCAAGAAAGATGAATCAACTACTCCTTTGCTGAACTCAGATCTCAGGGTGAGCCATTCAGTATTCTGGGTGAGCCATTAAAAAACAAAACAACTTCTCTTGATGTCATAACTACTTTCTCACTCAGAAAAAGGGCAAGGTTAAGACCTAAAGATGTCCAGTTTCTGTCCAGTTCTTGGCATTCGAGAGCATCTTTGTCTTTGTACCATCTCTGTAAAAAACCTAAGATGTGAGTACCTTGAGTTGTACTTGTAAATGACTGCCTATTTGAGTCCTTCATGATCTGTAAAGGCCTCAGTAAGCACAGGAAATGACAACACCTTGCTGCAATGTGTCCCCTCAGTTCCCTCTGGGACATCTGAAATCAATCCTGTGTCTGAGAGAAACTGACTTAATCCCATGGCTCGTAGGACTTCAGTGGCAGAAAACACCCATGCTGGGAATACTTGCAGATCCTGGGCAGAGAAAATCTAGAGATGATTGCCCTCTATCGTTTGTTATATTCCTACCAATCAGCAACAGGGTAGACAACAGTGGCCCTAGTCCCATAGGGAAGGGCTATGCAGCTGGACTGAGGGTACCTCAGCATGTGTTAGAAGAAAGCCTGTGAGGTTTGGGGTGTGAGGTGGCCAGAATAGAGGGAGATTGGAAACCTGTTGTCATCAAGAAAATTAAAAAAGAGCCACCCAGAGGCCTGTCTGCAAATAACGGAAGGACTTTACTTCTCAGAGCACTGGGAAGTCAGGTCACAGTTTACGCACAAATGATGCTATCCTGAACCTGTCTGTCTGCAAGGCCATGAATTTTTAAGCTCAGAGTCACACTGTGTGGTAGAAGAGAAAAAAGAACTGAGTGAAATTCATGTTCTAGAGGCCTGGGGGTGGGGGGAGGAAAGGACCCCAGAATGGACGTTATCTCATCTCCAAAATCTGATCAGCACACTTCAAAACTTACAGCCAGCTCCCTCAGACAGACTTGGGAGGCCCCTGCTGTGAGGAGAGCTTAGAAAGCAGGTAAGGATGCCAGGGTGAAACAGGTGTGATGAAAACACACAGGCTCACCTGTGGAGGAGCTGTATTTTGATTCTAGTCTGCTGTAGAGACCAGTGGCTTTCAGCCTTTTGTGGGCACCAGGATTACCTGGAGAGCTCATTAAGGTAGATAAGTAGGTTCTCTCCCCTTGTTTCTGAGTCAGCTAGGGTAGAAGGGGACACAGCAGGCAAAGTTGCCAGTGTTTCAGGAGCCCTTAGGTAGGTAGAGTAGTGTGAGTGTGTGTGTGTGTGTGTGTGTGTGTGTGTGTGTGTGTGTGTGTGTGTGTTGGGGTGTGTGGGATGGTGATTTTCTAGCTGTACACCAGAAACTGCCAAAGCAGCCGTCTCAGTGGCAGACGTGGACATGCTCCAAATTTCAGTTGTTTGTTCCTCCGGGGTAGGGCACAGACCTAGGTGAGATGTGGCAGGCTCTACCTCTGTCTCCCTCAGTCCGTGAGGGCAGAGACAAAGATGGGTTTAGCTGCTCCAAACCACAAACTCCACAGCAGCAACCTCAAGCATCCAAACTGCAGGACCTGAGACTGCCGCTGCCCGCTGCCCGCTGCCCGTGAGAGCACTGAACTGCTTCCTAGCGGGCTTCAACAGTGGTACCCCTCTGGCATAGCTACAGACCTAAGGAGGGTTGGCCAAGTCTGCAAACAACTTTTATGCGATTGTGGAGTATCCATCTCCCGGGCTGCAAATTGGTCAGAAGCCCAAGAAGAGCAGATGTCTAAACTCTTCACACCCCCAGAAGGAAGCAAAAAAAACCCCATACCGCTCTGATTGTGTTTCATTGTTTCTTTTTTTATCTTGTTGAGTAGCAGAAATAATGTGAGCGGCATTGGGCCTCTGCTTCGCTTCTGTGCTTAATCACCCACAAAGGCAATTTACTGCCCTGTATACTCCTCCACCATGAACATTAGCCATTAACTATACCTTTGACTTTCTTAATCATAAAACCCATCAGCTCATGAAATCTCAGAACTTGTCGCTTTGGCCGCCAATAAATCCCCAATCCTCGGGGCCCTGGAAGAGGGGTTTTAAAGTGTTTTCCTTAATGACAGACAACAGGGACTTACATAGACGGTGCGGTAAGGAACACCAAAGAAGAAGACGGGGATGGCCAACTTAATCTCAGATGAGCTTCCATCATCTACTTTAGGGGTTCTTGTGTCATTCTGCCAAAATGGATACATGAGCTCCCTGGGCTGAGCTGTCAAGAGAGATGGTGGTTAGATAGATTAGACAGCAGCTGCCTCTTCTGTTTGGCAAGCTACTATCCCTCCCACCTACTAAAGTCAGCTTGTCCGAGTATGGTTTACAAGCCAAAGGCAAGGCAGCAGGCCTCAGCCTCGCCAGTCTGAGTCTATGCTATACCTAGCGATGATCTTGTGTCTTTGGGAAAGGGAAGAACAGAAGGGACATGGTCTCTATTCCAGTGTGTCCATACATTAGGAAGACCAGTGGTGACAGTGAGTGGAGATGTCATACCACCATGGGTACCTGGAGCTCCCGGTGTCCGGAGGTGGCCTTTAGATGTGGCATGCGTGGGTGAGAAGGGCTTGCCTCTTGAGTAGATGACCAGATGAAGAGAATGTGGCTGTAACCACAGAGCACCTCCTAATCTAAGAATTCTACAATTTACTGAGACAATCATAGCAGCTTCTTCTTAAGACTCCTTTCTTTCCTATCACATAGCAGAAGTCATCAGAGCCCAAGAGGAATAATTGAACCAATACAACGGGAAGAGAGGGTTGGTAGGAACTTCCTGTGAGTGACCTTGACTAAGATCGGTCCAGCTCCATTCACACACAAAAAAAAAAAAACAAAAAAAAAACCGCCAACATGGGATCCTTGAGGCACCTGCCTGTGTGTATGTGTGCATGCATGTGTGGGTACATGTGCATGCGTGCGTACATGACTGGTGGGGTTTGGAGCGCTGGAGTACTCTGTGGGGCAGACAGTGTTCTTCCTGGTCCTCCTAGTCAAAGGCGAGTCATTACCCAGACCCCACCTGGGGCAGCAGCACTTCCTCCTTGGATGCTGGGAGTGCAAACTCTGGAGTTTCCCACCAAAACTCTTGCAACGTGTGGCTCAGACTGGTGGGAAAAATAAGGCAATGTCCCCAGGGCCTGTGCTACCAAGGACCCAGTACAACTGTACCTCTGAAATAATCTGCATGTCACACCTGATGTCACTTCTCTCTGCCTCTGTTCTTTCTTCTTTTGAATGAAAGGTGGACAATAGAATAGTTTTCTTCCTTTGAACATTTATCAGTTGTTTTCTGGGAGTGGGAGGTGGAGTAGCTAGCTGATCCAAATTGGGCTGTGGCCACAGCCCTCAAGCCCAAAGAGAGACGGATGCCCAGCCTCATATCAGCTCTCTCTGGGAAAGTCCCCACTTTGTACTGATGGAGCTGAAAGGGTGGAGAGGAACTGGTCCCAGCTTGTTCTTCCCCTGGGGGAGCCCTTTAGTGAGCAGACAACAGCCTCCCAAAATAGCTTGCAGAGTGGACAGATAGCTGCTAGGAGGGTCAGGCAAAGCTCTCTAGTTCTGGAGTAGGGAGTTGGAGCAGGTCTGTCCAGACAAAGGTATAATCTCTGTCTGGGGGAGAGCATCAGGAAAACAGGGGAACTAGTCCAGCCATTAGTATTCACACATCCTTCCCACATCTCAGAAGTTTCTGGGAAGCTGCACAAATCTTAACCTGTAGGAGATGCTGTGGCCAATTAATCTCAGGAGCATTCAGCCAGTGAACTGTGTTTGATGTCACAATAAGTATTTAGAAAGGCTCTTGGAAATATTCTTATTTATAATATGGTAACAAAGTACAAATTCCTAGACGATGAAAACCTCCAAAAAATTCTTTGCCATCTTACTATGACATTAAACATAGGCACTTAATAGATTTGAAGGTGATCGATTGTCTTGATTTACTTGTGCATATAGCCATCAACTATAGGTTTGTCTTTCCTGGGGAGCATTTCAGGAGTCATGCCCAGTATGAAAAAGGGCTCCAGGTCACACAGCACAGGAACCACTTCCATGCAAAAGTTCATTGGTATTTTGTGCAGCATTGGGCAATCTGTCTGGAGAAGAGACAATCCAACCCCCTTTCTGAGGACACAGAAAACACTGGCAACCGAGACCCAACTTCTCTCTGGCAACCGAGACCCAGCTTCCCGAGACCCAGCTTCCCGAGACCCAGCTTCCCGAGACCCAGCTTCTCTCTGGTTCCAGGATTCCTCACTTAGTTTGTGACTTTTGAACAGAAATAACAGTTTAAAGTTTTCCATCTTAAAAACATTACAGATAAGTACATCTAACATTGCACAACCCCAGGAAAGATTTGTTGAATAAAACATGGCACTCGACTAAAGGGACCAGGCAAAAACAACAACCGATTCCCATCTCAGAACCAACTACTATTGAAATTAGAACTATTAGCACCCGGGCCAATTGATAGTGTCGCAGTTAGCAACAGAAACACTATCCCTACCCATGCTCGCTCTAAACAAGGAATCACACAATAAATAGAGTTAGGTTTCCAGGACTTTACTCTTTCACCAAAGAAAACTACACATCCTTTGGTGTAGAGGTGGAAGATGGAGCCACTGGGTTAATTGTAGGCAAACCACTCTGCCGTTACTTTGGGTTGTGTTGGACCACTATTAACACATTCTAGGACAACGGGCATGATCTTAAAGGGAAGGTTCGTCTAAGACCTGGGACTAGGCAGCAGCTGAACTCAACAGACTAAACAAAGGTGTTTTGGAATATTAGTCCTAAAAGACTTATGCCGATTGCCCTATCTTTCTAATCTAAAAGCTCACGTACAATGGCAGGGTGGCATATGTACAGTCCTTCACTAACTTAAGAGAGATACAGAGAGAAAGAAGGGCCCATGAGGGCTGAGGGAGTCAACTAGCTTGTTTATTCATAGCTTTCCATTGTTGGCCTATGTCCTAGGTCTCTGAGACACAGATAGCAACACCAAGGCTGCTACTGCAACTTGCTAACCCTGAGTCAAAACACGATCACTCTTTAAAGTCTGTCACACAAGCTAAATGGGTATCAGTGAGGAGAGAGGAGGTGGACACCCTCATCTCCTGCAAGTACTTGAGCTAGAATTAGTCTGTGTTGTTTTAAAGACCTTCACTGGCATATACAAATTGTGTTCGAAGTTAAATAAGAGAAAGTGAGCATGATTCAAAGTTAATGCATCTTACCCTTGACAACAGAATTTAATTTACTTTTTTTTCCTCGTTGTATCTGCAGACACATGTACACCTGCCCTTGCAATTACGGTGCCAACAAAAGTGTCTCTTTATAAATTCAAGAGCATGCTGATCAAGAGCTGTATGAGATGCTGTCGTACTCACCTTGGTGCCGAACAAGAGCGAAGATGAAAGAGACCCAAATTCTAAGTAATGATGAATAATTCATCCTGGAATTTTAAAAAGAAAAAGGGAAAAAAAAGATCCCCTGCTTGCCAGAGTAAATAGAACACCAGGTGTGTTTGGTGGCAAATCCCGAGACACACCGCAACCATCACAGAACAAATTCACATTCCAACACCAATCGTTCAGAGTCGGCTGTAATTCCCAGGAGGCTCACGGGTTGAGTTCAACAGTTGGGGGACAAAGTAGACCCCCAGAAGGCAGCTGCCTAGAAGTGTAAGTTATCAGGGAGTTAGATGGGAGAAACGCAAGCTGCAGCGAACAAGGGGAAAGTGTCTCCTTTGCATCTGATTAAAAAAAAGAAATAGCAGCGCCCAATTCCAAAAATGCAGGTCTCAGACCATGTCTCTGGGACTCTAACTTCTGCAAGACCCAACTCTCCTAATGTTCCTACTCTCCGTCGGGATCCAGGAAATACTGGTTAAATTATCACGTGTTTCTCCAGGTAGGAGGATTCAGAGTATGTCATCCCTTCTCAATGACCTGGAGCCCATCCATCATTTTACTGACCAAAATGCACAGGTAGCCTAAGGTTGTCCACTGACATTCCACAGTGAAATGGATGATCAATAGCTACTTTGGTGGAAAAAAAAAAAAACCAGCACACCCGAGTGGCTCCTTGGAAATACAACAGAAATAGAGCCCCACACTCAAGCAACTCTCGTTAGTTCCGGGAAGTTAATTAAAAGAAGGAACAGCATAAAACCAAACTCATTTGCATGTTAATTTACAATCAGCTGAGCGGGTGGCGTTACCCCCTGTTAGGAGCGTGGATGGTCTGCACTGCTCCAGAAAGCCGAGATGCAAGCACCCATGCAAGATCCAAGTTCACCATGCACTGGCCTGAGGACCAACGTGCTGACCAGGAAACCTGCGCCTCACAGCATTCTTAAAGATAAACACCTTCTTTTATCATTTGAGGTTATCAGAATCGCTCAGCCCAACTTTTAGGCAAAAGCAATGACTCCATACTGTGAGAGTCTTGTGGCAAATCTTCAGTTGGCAGGCATGCACATTGAAGTCTCAAGCACAAAGTAAACGCTAGCCAGCTTTGCTGCAAAGGACAGAGGGCTTCAGCAGGCATCAGACACAGCTCTAGGGGAGGCAGGTGCCGTGCGAGCTTCAGGCCTTTTGGGGAAGCAGGGCAGAGAGCGGCAGGGAGGAGGATTCATTTAGACAGTTGTATTTATGAAAAACACCACTAACCTGTTCTGTGCAGACTGGAGGGATTGAGTGAAACGTATTAAGTCAAATCTTGGTGAGCCGGGAAAATTAGGTATAAGAATTCACGTCAGTTCTCCTCGAGTGGCTGCCAATTATTTCTGATCTCTGAAATCACGTCCGAATCCCATACTCTTAAAACCAAAAATTCAGTCAGTCCTGCACTAGAGTCGGGGGAGTGTTGAGTTGCAATCAAGTTGCTCTCTATTGATTAAGGAAAGGTAAATCTGAAGATCAGTTTCAGGATTGCGTGGAGAGGCTCTTTTCCTGAAAAACTAGACCTCCCCCCTCCTTAAAAAAAAAGAGAAAAAAAAGTGGATTCAGATGGAAATGTCAGGTACTTGGAGCTGAAACCTTGGTTCTCTCTGATCAGAATCACTTTGCTCTGAAAAACACAAAAGAAACCCTCCCTTTCTGTCTTTGTACCCAAAAGAAGGCAACTGTCTAGCATTACAGAATTAGCATCCACCAGCCTGGGAGTAGCCCAACAAAGGGGGCTCCCGACACAGTTACATGAAGTCGGTTTCTCTCTCTCTCTCTCTCTCTCTCTCTCTCTCTCTCTCGTTTCTCTTTATGTCTCTTTTCTTTTTTTCTATCTATCCTTCTCTCATTTCCTCCTCTCCTATGTGTTCACATACAGGCTTTTTACCCTGTTTGTTCCCTACAGACAAGTATAAAGTATTTAAAGAAACTTTCCCAAATGTGTCAAGGTTTCATTCCTTCCTTCTTCTCTCTGACTCATAGACAGATGGGCAGTTCTTTCCCCAGGCAGAACAAAGTGGGGAAAGGAAAATTATGCCTGTGACACCTCCACTCGTGCCCCTGAGGGTCTTCATCGGGAGAGGGGACAAGCCTCTCCTGCTCAAAGTGTCCGGGAAGAACCTTTGTTCAAACAAAGGAAAACTGTTCAGCTTGATGCTTGCAGGATTGCAGTAAGCTAAATCCAATCCCAAATAATTAGCCCTGGACAAATGTACATACAAACAACATTGAACAACATTGAATGGACTCAGTGGGTTGTACACACACACACACACACACACACACACACACACACACACGTATGAGTGTCTATGTAAGAATCATAATTAAAGAAGAGATCATGAATCTGTGAATCTGGGAGGGGAAGTTTGAGGGAAGGAGGGAGGGAAAGCATGATGGAGACATACTCCTCATGTACAAACATCTCTAAGAAAAATTTAAACATGCGGAAAACTGTGAAAGTACCACAGAAATTAAAATACTCAAAGTGGCATTCATAAAAAGAGCAAGAAGAAATAATTTGGATGCAGTAGGAAAGTCCCTTTTGTAAATCAAATCGATGGGAATTTTAAATATGTCCAAATCTTCCTCTGGCCAGCCACTGACATGTTGCCTGGACCAGAAATTAAAACTGAATCAAAACAACCCAGCTTTGCATATGCTGTGCTAAAGGGCAAGAGTGTTGGGAGAACCTGGTCTTTGCCATACGTTTCCCCATCTTCAGCCAAAGCCCTGTGATAACCGTGTAGGCATTACACAATGTGTTCATTCTTTCACTGGTAACGTGAATTCTCCCCATAGGCCCACTTACAGATGCCGAATGAATCCTTTCTTCCAAAAGGCACATATTTCTGTAACAGAAGACATAGGGTTTTGGTGTCTGTGTAAAATAGAATTAAATCCAAGTCCAAGACTCACCTAGAGAAGCCCTTGACTGGTCCTGATTAAACCTTTAGTGCGGTCTCATCAGACCTGACCGTCCAGAGGCAAAACAGGGTCTTAAAAGCCCTGCTGGTGGCCCGTGTTGGCTGCTTTAGTTTCCTATTCCCGTGCACTCAAGGATGTTTCTACCTCAGCCCTTTTTGACCCATATTAAATTCTTTATCCTCCTTGAGGTAGGACTGCTGCTGGCATGGCGACCATCTGGGCAGAACCAAATTCACAAGATGGCAGCACAAATGAATAAGAAGAACTTCAGTGGGCCGGTGAACACCAGGTGCTTGGGAAGAGGCTGGGCTGGCTGCTGGCTGGCTGGGCTGGAAGCTGGTCAGCGGGGGCGTGCTCTGCTTGCACACTCAATGGTCACAGATGGGTGGATAACAAAAGCTTCTATTCATGGCAAGACTCGTTTGGTTGAAAGTGTGAGGTCCGTAAAGGTTCCTGCCAGGATCACATGGGAGACGAATGATGAAGTTGAGGTGGCTGGTGCCAGTTATCCAAGATGCCCATGCCTTACGGACAGAGCATAGATTGATGCTGCTTTTGACAGAAAAGACACTAGGGAAAGAAACAAACAAAAAATGAACTACCCCCAAAGCAAGTGGAACAGTTGTTATGCACCGAATCCTTCTGATTTGTGTCCTAGGTTTTCTGTGTCCTTTTTGTGAACAAAATGGTCGGTTGGCATGACTGTGACATGGTCTAAGATGTCCTGTTGGAAAGGTTTTGCTCCAGGGACTCCTGCTCAGTGTCAAGATTCTGTAGGAGCTTGATCAAGCAGCTCTACTACATAACATCAGGTCCTACATAGGGAAACAGTGTATATATATATATATATATATATATATATATATATATATATATATATATATGTGTGTGTGTGTGTGTGTGTGTGTGTGTGTGTGTGTGTGTGTATACACACATTTATGTATATCCTGTGTGTGCACATTATTTATATATATATATTCATGTGCCACATGACACTATTTCTGTCCACAGCAAATCACATGGACAACAGTGGCTGCAAGAGATTACAGCATCAAGTTAGGTTGTAGTGGTCATAATTGTCTAAGACCTCTATGACATCTTCATAATGAGAGCATTTCCAGCAATATGTTTCTTGGAAAGCAGCCTCATTACTAAGTTGGGAGATACATGCGTAATGGAGAGATGCTCCCAAAGATGTCCACTCGCCTTGATGTCTCAAAACTTCTGGCCCTCAGATCCAACTCACTCTACTTCACTAGCAGCTAAAATTCCTTTCCTGTGTACAAACATAATAGAAAGGAATTTCCCTCACATGACAGCAGATTGCCTGGCTTAAAAGCTGTTCCTGCCTCATCTCCTGATTGCAAGGCCGAGACTCAGGCTTGAGTTGTAGTCTAACTTAGCCGGAGTTGTGAAGGTCTGTGCTCCCAATGGGCTAGCACCTTGGCTGGGATGAGAGGGGAGAACCTAAGGGACTCTGTTCTGAGGGTGCTCAGCCAAGGAGGCTGAGATCTGGCACAGTATCGGGGAGAGTCATTGACTTTGGAGATAAAGGCTTTAACACTGGGTCAAAGGGCCCCAGGGAAGGCTCAAACACAGTCCTCAGACATTTACTAGAAGTCTGGAGAAAGTGGTGGACCAGATCCAGTAAGACTGAAGGGCCAAAATTCCTGTGGCAGATGGCAGGAAAAGGCACCAAAAGGCTCCGAACGTCAGTAAGACCTACCTCCATGCAGGAAGCCACAGGGAAGCTTACTGTGATTCTTCTCTGCAGGCCAGATCGAACCAGGCACTAACCACAGAATCCAGCTCCTTGGTAGCATGGAGATGAGTGTCCGGAATAGCAGAGGCCAGGTGACAGCAACCTCCCCCCCCCCCCCCCCCCCCCCCCCCCCCCCCCGTTTACCTGGAGCTTGGAGGGAAGCAGAGGTTAGACTTTTCATGATGACAGAGATCTAGAGTGAGCATCAAGGGCGTAGAGAACACTGGGGATGGTTAACAAAGCATGGTGGGCAGAGAGAGGTCAGAGCCACCAAGGGTATGTGCACAGTGTGCATCCTGCAAAGCAGAAGAATTAAACCAAGGCTGAGAGCAGTTTCCCTAATCAGTTGCGATATCTTGCTGAGTCCAGTGGCTCGGGCATGTCATCCCAGTTACCGGAGGGACTGCAACAGGAGAATCTCAAGTTCAAGGCCTTTATGGGCTTCTAAGTGAGCTTCTCAAAATCAAAAGAGAAAGTAGGGCTGCAGAAGCAGTCCAGTGGTAGGGTGCGTGCCTAGCATACTTGAGACTCAAGGTTCAATGCCCAGTCTCATAAGAAGGCACTAGTCACAATCTGTGCTCCACTTCTAGACATAAGCCAATTTTCAAATCTTGAATTGGAAGGCTGAAAGAGTAAGAGATTCCCTAAAGGAAGGAATGTGCGACACTGTGACAAATATATATTTGAACAGGCCCCTCAGCTCAGCCTCATAAAGAGACAGTACACTTGGGAAAGGGACTTCCCAGACACGTTAAGGACTTTTGGGCAAGGGGTTCAAGTCAACATCAATAGCCAAAGAATGTAGTATGAGGAGCCCAGGGGAGAAAAATAATGTCCTGGCAAAGCTTGGCTCACAAGCATCTGCAGACCCATCTAGACGACATTTTTCCTAGTCATGAAGGTAAGTGGGAAGCCTGTGAGACATTCCAGCCCAGGTAGTGAGTACACAAGAGGATGCATGTTGGGTGGGAGGGGGCAATCAGTTGGTTACGATTAATGTCACTTTAACATACAAGTCACCTTAACACATCTTAATGTACAACCTCAATGTACAACTGCCTTATCTCCACTCTCGATGGATGCTTGGGATGGCTGTGAGTCGTAGTAGCTGCCTTGCCAATATGCTGTCTTTTTCATAGCCAACTAACATGGCTTCATGTGCGTGAGGGAAACACTGGATCGAAGGTCAGCAATGCTTTCCATCATATAGAACAAACCGCCACACTCATTCACGGCTCTAACCCAGGGCCATGGGAAGTCTCCTACCACTCTAGTTGGAATATGATTTGGTGGCACCAAAGCCTGTGTTGAAGCCTTGTTTCTCAACACAGAAGTGTTGAAGGTTGGGCTTTCAGAAGCGTTTGGGTGGAGAAGTGTTTGGGGGCAGATCAACTTACTATCCTGTGAGAGCAAGTTACAAGCCTCGTCAGACAAGGCCACAGTGAGAGCAAGTTGCTGTAAAGTTTCAGATTTCTTTATCCAATCTCTCTTCCATGTCCAATATTTCCTCTTTGCGACATGCCTGGAATAGCATAAGCCTGCAAGAAGCTGAGCGGTGCCACCATTATGCTCCTGGACTTGGAGAATCATGAAGCCAGAAAACCTCTTGGTTTTTTTTTTTTTTAAACTTAACTGGTCTCCGGCATTCTGTTATAACAACAGACAGTGGACTAAGACTCTCACCTTCTTTCATAATATAATGCAAAGTGTTCTGAACCATCTGGATCTCCCAGTATATCACACTGGTTCAGTACATAGTAACAGACTTGAGCACAGGAGAGCCTTGGATGGCAGCAGGTTAGATGTCTTGGTACCATATGCTCTAGAAAGTGGAAGATAAATCCTTTAGACTCAAGGATACTGTTTTAATAAAACTTTACAAACCTGGTAGCCAAGAACACCTCCTCCAAAGAGAAAGGTAACATAGTTATTTTATAGCTGTGAAAGACCCTCCTTTCTTTGTTTCTTTCCTTGTCTGTGGATTCTGAAAGCTACACATTCTAGACCCAGAAAAATTGCTCAACCATGGAACTTAACCAGTGTGGAGCTGGGCTGGTCTGAGAATGGGAACAAATTCTGTAGCAGCTACAGGCTACAATGCAAACAGCTTTGCCACTTGGGCCATAGGTCTAGCTGACCCTTTGATGTTGAAGATGTTAGTAGTGGAAAGAGATGAAATGGGTAGATCATAGAGAAACCCAGTAGGCCCCTGGTGTTCTGTAGCAAGGTAACGCCTCTGGCAGCAAAGAGATCCACCTCTTCAAAATCAGTTCCTGGCATGTGACTGGGGTCTCTGGTGGGACATTTGCCCAAGAGACAAATGGCCATTTGTTCCTTTCTTTTATGATCTGAGCCCATTAGACCCAAGGTCCACAGGCAGGCAGACCCCAGAAATCTATCATAGGGTGGAAACGATACACTGAGAAGAATCAAGAACAAGCTGCCTAACTAGGTAGTTCAGGCTCTGTCACCAGCCACAGTGGCAGCAATGCCCCTGCCCCAGATCTGGCCATGTAGATGAAGGTGTATATATAAAGTTGGTGTAGGTGGTGTGTGTGTGTGTGTGTGTGTGTGTGTGTGTGTGTGTGTGTGTGTGTAGCAGATAGATGGTAGCTATGTGATAGCCTCATATGTATGTCTTGTGTGGTACTTTTGGAAACTTTCATGAGAATGTTGGTAATGTTAGCAATGAGGAGGAGGCATCTCCCCAGTGTGTGGAGCTTTGGATAATACATTGCGTCATGTACTTTGTACTGAAGGAGAAGTGTTTTGAGCAGACAGTATGTATAAACTCAGAGGCGGTGCTGAACCACATTGCCAGCTGGACAGTGGCTTAAAAAGTTGGAAAACCAGGGACAAGAATGCCTGGAATGGAGACGTGTGAGCAGACAGAAGGGAGTGAACACACAGTGTGAAGATCTTTATGTCATGTGTAAACACCCACAAGAGCATCTGCTACAGAAGAGGGACTCAGTCGGCAGAACCACTCAACCAGCTGACGTGGAGCAGGGGTTGTCAGTATTGATACAATGGGTGCATTTATAAGGTGGCCACAGTCGTGGGGACTGGGGTAGAGGGGACCAAGTGTATGGACTCCCATTCAGCAAGTCTCTTCTAGTGTCTCTGATCTTCAAATGTCCAATTTGTGGAGGACAGAGCACAGCTGAGTCCCTTGACATGCCACCGTCTCTCAGGGACAGTTACTGATTGAAACAGAACCACTCTTATCATGGAAGAGTGAGCAGAGATAAAGCCCTAGTTTAAATATTTATAGTTTAGATACGAAGTGTCCTCCAAAGGGCTCATGTATTCAAGCCTTGGTCCGGATGCTAACGGTGTTCAGAGCTAATTCTTTGGGGAGGCAGCTGGTTTCTGAAGGCTCTGACATTGACTAATGCTCCACGGGTTTAACATGTTTTTAAAGTCTTGGGAAGCAACAGAGCTGTGGAGGAGAGCCAGGTGGGAGGAAATAAGTCACTTGAGGGCATGTCACTAAAGGGCACATCTGGTCCTTTGTTACTTTAACTTTTTACTTTCCAGCTTTCATGAAGCAAGCACCCTCTGCAGCATGTCCCTGGCACCATGATGTTCTTCTGCCTTACCCTATGGCCCAAAGCTATGGATCTAATCCCTCGGTCCAGGCAATCCAAGATTGGAACACGTGAAAGTGCTTCCTTCCCTCGGGTACTTGGCACAGTGATAAAGAGTCTGCATGTGAATGTGCTTTTCTTGCCCAGAGGCTTGAGTCAGAATAACTGATGGAAGGAAGACTTGCAGGATGCAAGATCTTGAACACCTCCAGCTCCCAGGAAAGGTCTTTCTCAGCAAAGGGGCTGTGAATATGGGTCCCTGGCAGTGGATATGCCATTAGGCCATAAAAAGCATGAATGAGATGGTGCCAGCCCAGGTGAACAATGAAGTAAATTGCTTGAGAAGCAGCAAATACAGAGGGTGCTCCCTTAGCAGAGACCGTGGCAACACCCCATGGGACCACAATCCTGGGCACCCTGGGCTCCTTGTGTCAAGATGGGATGAACAGGAGGGGCATAGGGCTGAAGTCACAAAATGGGATTAAGGACGAAAAGTAAAGCAAAGCTTGGGTGACTCGTTTTGGCACCTCTTGCTTAGTTATGGCTGAGGGACATGTGCGACAACCCCAGACTGAGCAGCACATGGTTATCAGGGTCTCAGGATGTTCTCTATTAAGGTTTGGATGAAGAGACCTAGGTAAGACATACAAGAGGTGAGGAGCTCTTAGGTAGAAGCGGTCCACAGACATCAGTTATGGCCTTGAAATCAACTGCCATAGAGGGCAGCTGTACATCACTCCTCCCAGGCACCTGACCTCCCTCTTCCCAGGTCCCCCTCAGAAAGAGATGTTACTCAGAGACTAGAGGAGTTTCTCAGCTCTGTATGGGGAATTAGAGCTGTTCTTGCTTCAGGTGGACAGTGGCGAACAGTGAAGATGCACCTGTCAGGTCCTTCAGTGATTTCCAGGAGACTGTGAGGAGTGTGGTGAGCAGATAGCTTCCAACAGCCACTCCTTCAGTGTCCTCAACACATTCAAAATGGCAGGACATTCCTGTTCTTCTGCTCTATGACCTGCCCTCTGCCACCACATCCCTCCGCCACCACATCTCAACTTCTCCTTCCCAAGAAATTGAAGTGAAGCTGGGACCTTGGTATCTTAAACTCTGTAGCAATGGTTCCCCAACTGGTTCTTGATCTGTCAGTAAAGAAGCCATAGGCCAATTTCTGGTCAGAAGGAATAGGTGGGACTTCCAGGTCCCTGGAGGCAAAGAGACAGACGCAAGGGAGGAGAGGAGAGTTTCACCATGATTCTGATGGAGAACGGTTGAAGGGCCATGTGAGATCTCAAAATGGAGTGGTGAGGGACATTTATCAGGGGATAAATTTGACTGAGCCACTAAAGATTAGGGCAGGTAGGAGGTGCAGATGTAGGAATAAGGAATAAGGGCATGATAGCTGTGCGTGTGTGTGTGTGTGTGTGTGTGTGTGTGTGTGTGTGCACGTGTGCATGTGTGTGTGTGTGTGTGTGTAGGGTCCATAATGAGTGCATGGAGGTCAGAGGAGTACTTTCAGGAGCCATCTCCCTCCTCCCACCTTTATTTATACAGGTTCCAGGTGCAGGCTGCCATGCTGTCACTACAAATGCTTTTCCTTGCTGAGCCACCTTGCAGGCTCAGGGTTTCATTCCTAAAAATCGGTTTTTAAAACACAGAGTAGACATTTTCAAATTTTCCATATTTTTCAGCAGAGTATGATGATAATATTTAATTGCACACTGCAAATATTGAGTTTAGATGATAAAACAAATGCTTTAGGATCCTACATTTCAAAAATTATTTCCCTAGGTTCTATTTCTTTCTGTTCTGGCCACATTTGTGTTCTATATTCTGGGTCTGGGCCAATATTCATATGAAAAATATGATGTTAGATCTTTGAAAAAATCAGAGTGATGCTTATTAATGTTTATTTATAAATCAGAATACTCCCTAAAGGCTCAATAACAAAAGATGTTCATATTTGAAATTTTAGTCATGTTCTAATGCCAACTTAAGTGTCTCTAATGGAAGCATTCATTATTATTCTGTGGTGTTGGGATGCATCTGGGCCTCAGACATGGCAGGCAGGTTCTTTACCAGGAAGAACCCAAGCAGCCAAGCAGTTAAAATAGTAAGTTCTAGGCACACTCAGGTAGCTGAAACCACTGGCTTTCTTCAAATAACCTTGCTAGCACACTGAGATTGGAGGGGCACAGGTTCACCATGTTCTCTGACCCCCAAGGAACAGCATGCAGTTAGTTTAGAAGATACTTCCATGACAAGCAAGAATCAGCTCCGACCAAAGCTTCTTACAGGCAGTAAGCACAGGACGTTAGGGCAAGTGATCTGCCTCGTTGGGCACTTAGCTGAAACAGAGTGAGTGATCACAGGTCATTACACCTAACACTTGTGCCTTCTGTGGCAGAGATGAAACCTCCAAAGCCAGCTCCAGAGGAACGATGGTTCTTAGGATTGGTGACATATGGGATTCATGGTGATAACTGACACGTCAACTTGATGTGGCAGAGAAACGCCAACTGTAGGAAAGCACAACTTTGGGTGTGTCTGGGGGATTATTTCCAGAAACACAGAGATCTGAAGTATTCTGATGTAATCATCTTGTCCACTGGTGGACAGACTCAGAATCTGACAGTTCAAGAGTCTGTGGAAACTGTGGCCAGTGGGGCCCAGTTAAAAAAGTGTGGCACCAGTGATGTGCCTCCTAGGGGTCTATCTTTACCCAGTTACTCAGTCCTGCTTCTACTTCTGTCAGTTTCACCAGGCACTGTGCCCTGTCTCCCCATTAGCCCAAAACTGTGAAGTCTCTGAAGAGTCGGCTAAATAATTCTTCACCTATGCCTGCATCTTGTCGCAGTGACACAAAGCCAGACCAATACCACTTATGATGTCAGCCATGTGTTGAGTCCAAAAGCCTAGGTCTACAAAGCCTGCCTGGGAAGGTAAACTCATTCTTAAGAGATCATAGTGTCGAGCCCAAGAACAGTGAAGTTGTAAACTCTGCAGGGATGTACCACATAATGGACCAAGGCAGCTTTACGCTCTTTTGGTTTTGTTTTATTGAGACAAGGTCTCACTGTGTAGTCCTAGTTGGCCTAGAACTCTCTATATAGACCAGGCTGGTCTCTAGTTCACAGAGGTGCACCTGCCTCTGATTCCCAAGTGTTGGGATTAAAGGTGTGAGCCACTTTGCCTGGACCTTTATATGTTAATTTTGTATTATCCTACTGAAGAATAATCTGACGATGTCTGTCAAATTTCCAAACACTCTGGTTTTCTGATCCAAGCAACCGCATAGGTATGAAGACAGTTTATAGATGATTTCAAACATTACAGAGGCACATCGAAAGCAGCAGAGAGAAAGAGAAGAGAAACTTAAGTGTCAAGGAACGAGGTACCAGTCAGTATATCAGTACATACAATGAATAATTACATTGTATAAAGAGGCTAAGATGATTCTCTATGTCCTATTACAGAGACAGTTCCAAGATATACTTCATGAACAAAAAAAGCATGGCTTGTGACTATACATAAGCCATACCATTTGCTATGTAAGAAGAAAGCCATTACAATGGATATTTGGATTTGCTGTTATTTGTGTAAACTCTGACAAGACACAAGAAAGGAACAAAAGATGAAGTACAGCTATTACACCCGGGCCTTTCAGTGTCTATCTTTCTTACGTTGCTGGAGTTTTGAACCTTGTGGAAGATTCCTGTTTAGAAATTAAGTTTGAACATCCTAATGTCATCTCGTTGTAATGTAAAATACGAAGCAAACTGAATTTTAACACAGTGAACAGTTTGCATCACCCCTGCTGTATTTCTTGAGTAGACACCTGTCCTCAGATGTGGTATTTTTCTCTTTAGCGCCTTCCTGCCTGTCTCTCTCGTGGCTTTTCTCACTTAACACTGTGATTGTGTTACTATGGGTTACCAAGAAGCACTCAAGGACAAGGAGGCTGTGAAGGGCTCCACACATTCAAAGTGCATTGGAATGAATGGGTTTGACAGACCCAGATCCTGCAGGCAGAGTAGATAAGCAATCTATTTTGCCTATCTTGCAGGCAATATTTACACTGCTTACATATAAATATTCTCCTTCGTGAAAGCCAGAGAGGAAAAGCACCAGCGACAGACAGCCTTATCCTCCGATAAGCGATCCACTGGGCTCTAAGTGGATTTACCCCCTTTCCTTGATGACAAATGTCAACTGTGGTTCACTTGGAACTCTGGCATGTCCCTGACATTAGTCTCAGTTGGAACTGTGGTCCCTCCCACCTTTGGCCCCATACTGAAACTAAGAATAACATGAGGTTAAAAACCAAGTTACCAGTCTCCTTACTTCATATTCACTTTTACCAATAGCATCAATGACATGTACCCACCATGGCACTTCAGAGCAGCAGGGATCTCAGTGGATGGGTGGTTCTGCTCCAGAGTGAGTTCACACTGAACACAGTCTCATGGAGAGCTCTACAGCACCAGAGGATTAACAATGACAGAGTGGATCAGAAGGTGGGGTTTCAGCTCCAGCACTACACACAGCTGTCAGCTGGCTAGAGCCAAGTGTCATTTCCCAACTCTGTCACTTTGGACCTAAATAATCTATCTGTGCATCCATTTCCCTCATTGGAGAAAAAGTCAACAGGAAAAGCAATGTGAGTTCCTTTTCCAGAGGGGCTGGAAAGGGACATGTAACCTTAGGGGTGGCTCTGTGACCTGGCAGCTGGAAGAGGGAAGAGCGGCAGAATGAAGGCTGGATGCCTAGATGTGTATCTATCTTTTCAGGACTTGGAGAAGCTAAATGATAATGAAATAGAATTCAGCCCGAAAGCAGAGGCATGCTGTGGGTTCTTTGAACTCTGAACAGAAAGTGGACATCACCTTAAACCTAAGTAGAGCTACACGCTTCTGAGGTCTCGAGAACTTCATGGACACTGGCTCTGAAGTACAGAAGCATACTACTTGGTCCTTAATTTTCAAAAGAATGTTAATTCCTAGCAGCTTACCAAGAAATGGTCGATAAACAGATACATGTAAAACGCCAAACTTGTAGAAAGTTATCTTTTGTAGAAAAGTGGCCCTTGAATAAAAACTGGCAAATCTGTATTTTACCAAAATGAAAATTTCAATCTTATTCAATAAAGAGGGTTCTAAACAGAGAGATGGATAAGGATAACCAAAGGATAAGCAAGCAGTGTAGAAGTCTAAACTTTCACTAACAGATAAGTAAAATTTTTTTTTTTTTTTAAAGAAAAATTTTGAGATTTTTCAACCTCAGTGAATACAACCTTTGGCAATATTGCCATTCTGTTACTAGCTTAGGCCAATCTCACCAAGAAGGCGCCCCCAGAACCAATGTTCATCTTTAGCTGTATAAAATCCACCACGTCTTTGTCTCGCTGCTCCAGAAGAAACACTCAGAACACAAGGAGTAAATGGTCTTGGATTTTTAATTTTTTTAAAGATTCTCTCTCTCTATATATTAATAAAAAGTGCAAAGAATAGACCTTCATGTTTAAATTATATTCTAAAATAAAATATATATATATATTTATATTTCCATTAACTGCAGGAGACAACTGTAAAGGGCCTGAGAGTCCAGTCCCCTCTCGGTCACTAGAATAAACATACATTTTAAGGAAGCACCTATGAGAAATGGTAGAGATCACAACAACAGTTGGGGACACAGAGCTTCTGGGCATTCTTGAAGCAGTTTGTTTGCATTTTAGTCTTACATGAAATGAAGGGAAAAGTGAAATTCATAAACAGAAATTACAGTACATACAGCCACAGAGCATTCTGGAGTCATGCCCTACTTGCCCGGGGCCTAAGCTGCAGTGCAGAGAGCCACACTCACGTGTGTTAGGAAAAGCTATTGGTGGCAAGGCTCCAGTGGTGACGAATACTGCACAACCAAGTGTTCTCTGCTCCCAACAGGGCTGGTGGGGTGACATGGCTAAAAATCCCAGTTGGAACTGCATTTGCTCTCCGTTCCCTTACATAGCTCCTTCTTTTTCTCTGTGTAGCACTGCAGCCCTCTGCTACGTGGCTTCATTCTCACCAGAGGGTCTCGAAGAACAAGGGGCATTCATCTCTGCTACTGTCTTGTGCGTTTATGGCAACGAGCTGTAGAAACAGGCAACTGTGGACTCCCCCGATTTAAAACAATCCAGGGTATCTCAACAATTCAAACTAAGAGATCCATTTGGAACACGGCTTCAGCAGCTCTGCCCACGGGAGGACCCTGGGTTTAGATTTGGCTTTCTTGTGTTACTTCTTTCCCTCCCCACAACTGAAAAGAATTTCTGCTTTAGAAAGGCATGTTCTACCTGCCGTGCCGAAGGCACACCTCTGTAATACCAGTGAGGACAGCTTTTCGCCTCCTAACTGTCAACCATATGCTCCCACGCAATCTGATGAAATCAATATTACATACAGACAAGCACGACGGATAACACACAGGCTCAAAGGTCCACGGTCTTTTCTCTCCTCCTTCTGGGTCTGTTATAAAAATAATTTTGGTTATAAATGTCTACACAGCACCAATTTTATTTCAAAACCAGCTTCTTTCCTCAGCCACCTGAGTGAATCTGGAAAGATGCCTGCGCTGACCGCTTCCTCATTTCTGCTGTTAATTCTAAAAGGCCAAGGACTGTACTTAGGATTTTCTTAATTGGAAAAGATTCGGCAATTATTCAAACCACCAATGACAATGCCCTAAAAACCCCTACGGCGGTTGGGTTGGATGAGACTCCTTTTCCATGCAACTGTAATAAAGGGTTAGGCCTGCAGCAGACGAACACTGTTGAGTAATAACAGAAGATACGAGTTTCAAAGAGTAAAAATGCCTCTCAGAAAACTCTGTCATATAGAAAATATCTTATTGTGACCAAAGTGTAAGTGCTCACTCTGCCTTCTGCCATGGGACAATAGTGGCTCCAAAGTTCAAAAATAAGAGTGCGATCATTTCCCAGGCTGACAAAGCAGTGTCTCCATTACAGTTTCTCTTGCAAATTCCTCCGCACTCGCACGCACATACACAAAGCAACCACAGTCTTCATCCTCGGGACATGGCTGCCACACTTTTTTTTTTTAATTTCCAAAAATCTGTCAAGAAAATGCAATTGCAAAATAACTGTCCTCGTCTATACTGGCCTGATCCCCACTGCTCATTTTTTTAGGATTCTGAGACAAAGTCTGCAGCAGGAGAACGGGCTTCATTCATCTTTTTTAACCCTTTGGCTTTCACCCTTAGTGCTGCACTGAATGTGGGCCTGCCTCAGAAGGCCCGGGACAGCAGCCTTAGAGATGCTGAACCTGAAGTGCGGTGGCAAGAGAGCAAACACCTGCCACATGGCGGAGGAGGGAACTTAAAGAATAAATCTCCCCAATCCGTGAAGAGGTCACATGGGTCACCTAAAGAGTTTACTGGAAAGTCAGTTTGGAGGAGGGGTGGAAAGCCAAAACAAAACAAAAACTAGAACAGAACAGAACAAAACAGAAACAGCAAGGAAACCATCCAGATTAGCCATCCAGGATGGAAGGCCAAAGAAAAAGATTTCAGAATAGGAGAGTAGGTGAGGGACCGTGTCAAAAGTCAAGTGCTTTATACACACCCCTGCAAAAACACCTGGGGGGGGGTGTGACACTGAAAGTTCACTCACAGATTAGGCAAAAATCATTCCACAGGGGACATAAAAGACAAAACAAAAACAGCTGTTCAATCACATCATCACAAAGTCCCAAGAAAAAGGTGGGACTCAGAGCTCCCTGTGATTAAAATCTCTCACATTAGAGAGCACGAGGGCACGGCTTCCCTCAGAAGGACAATGCACAGGTGGAAAGCCTGCAAGCTCTCTCCCCCAACCCCACTACTTCCTTTACTCCTGACCAGCTTCTCAGCTGATTTCCTGCTAAGGAGTGAGTATCTAGAACTCTTCCTTTATTTCCAATAGCTTATGCGATAAAGCTATCAGGAAGTACATTCATTGAACATTAAGAAAAGACCCCTAGAACAGGACAAGTGCCAGGTAACGGGAGTGACAGCTGATCTAACCCTGGAGGGGCTTCTGGGGCACAGCGGTGGTGGAGAGGTTAAAATGCCCAGCCCAGGCTTCCAGGAGAACAGCAAATTTCCTAGGGTTTAACACTCCATCTACTTCTCTTTAAAACCTAACTGAGTTCCTGAGATCAGAATCAGGCTGAAAATGCTTAAAATACTCAAAACTATTTAAAACTGGGAATGAGAGGGGGGAAACCAGACACAACACCAACAATAAAACCAAGTAAATTATGAACAGAGTAAAACTACCAGGTGAGTGGGTACAAGTCAGAATGAAAACCAGACCCAGGACCCCCAAATGGAAAGGAGGAGGAGGGGCAGGGAAGGAAGAGCCATCCCCATCCCTCCCTAGGAGGACCCCACCCCATCTCCGGGTGTGAACACTGTGCATTACCCCTCTGAGGGACCACACTGTCTTTGGGCTTAGCAGGAAAGAGCCCAGTGGCTGACAAATCCCAGGGACACAGTAAGAAGTGGGTGGTTTCTGTCATCTTTGGGGGGTAGGGGAGAGAGAGGGGGGAGAGGGAGAGGGGGACAGGCGTACTCTCACATAAAGACTGGGAGAGGGAGACAGGCATACTCTCACATAAAGACTGGGAGAGGGGGATAGGCGTACTCTCACATAAAGACTGGAGAGGGAGACAGGCGTACTCTCACATAAAGACTGGAGATGCAGCCGTGTCTGCTAACTGATCTGAAAAAATCTGTGGTAGAAAATACCAAAACCCTATCCATTCTAGGGGAAGAAAATATACAAAACCCCTCCAAAGCTAAACAAAACCCAAAACAGAATGGAAATGTCCTTCCTCCTAAAGAAAAGCGCACTGGAAACAAACACCCTGCAGGAAGTCCTTATGTGAGTTTTTACAAGGCTGGTAGAGGTTATTTTGTTTTTGATTCCACAAAAATTTTATCTCCATCCCTAATGCCAAAGGAGTGCAGCGCTCGGGAGCTGTACTTCATCTCTTCTGGGCCAAACGGGGCCTCGTGGTCAAAGTAGTAGAGAAGCATGCTGCTTGTGGGCAGCTGCACCAGGGTCTTTAGCTGTTTCTTCAGTTCGGCTACTGTCTGGTCCAGGCGGATGCTCATTTCCTCCACTTGGTCATTGAAGTGAACTTCTACTTTCGCACTGCTCTGGGGTCTTAGGTCCACTTCTGCCAAAGGCTCCAATTTCCCATATTTTGTAATGAGCTCATGATACCTAGGAGGAGAAAAAGAAACTCACCTTAAAAACTCACAACACACACAGGTAAATGACATGGTTACCCTCAGTATCTTCTCATCCTGTCTGAGACTGCCCCTTCCTTCCTACATGTACATCTAGCTACCAAGTGACTGCTGTGTCCTGACATAGCTACTCTGCTGAGACCACAGTAAAGCCATGTGCTCATGGATAGGAACATCATCCTGAAGATGGTCCCTAAGCCCTGGCTATTTATAAAGCAGCATAGTAGGGCCAAGGGTGTCTCCCATAGTGGTTACCAAACATACAAGAAGACCTGCACTGAATAAAACAAGCTGTGGTACGCACTTGTAATCTGACACCTGGGAAGTGGAAGTAGGGGGATTACAAGGCCAAGGTCAGTCTTGGCTATATAGGACCCTGTCTCAAGCAACTGGGTAGGAATGAACAGTTTGTGAAAGAAAATAACTAGAGAGACTGGTGCTACAAAGGCCACACGGAGGAACCAAATGCCCCCAGAGTGTCTGTCTTTTTCCCCTTTCCCCTCCCTCCCTCCCTCCCTCCCTCCCTCCCTTCCTTTTGAAACAGGGTTTTCTTTATGTAGCCCTTGATGTCCTGGAAGTCTCTCTGTAGAACAGGCTGGCCTTGAACTCACCTCCCAAGTGCTGGGACTAAAGGTGCATGCCCCCTTTTGGGGTGCTACCACTGAGAACGGAAACGGCCTAAGTACCTGTTTCTTAGTAATGCAGGAGAAGGGACAGGAGATGTTTCTCGATGCTCTAATTATATAGAACAACAAGATGAATATCAACCATTATCCAGCTCTTTCAATGAAGTTTTGATCCAACATTCCAACTTGGCCTCAGCCAAATACAAAACAGTTATCAAAGGATCAAGGACTCATTCTTGGACAAAGAAGACAATAAATAATATTCTGTCATCAGGACAGTAATAAAAAAAGCAAAGCCCAGAATGAGGAAAGTGAGTTATAGGGGTGAGAACAGGGTCCCTAATATTAAATTCCTACATGGAAATTCTTGTATCCACTGCTAGCCTTGAAGGAATTAGGTCTGATGGGCAGAGGAAGTTGGGCAGTCTCCTATATAGCAGACAGGAGGAAGGCTGCACCATTATTAGTTTACCATTACTGAGACCCGCTGAGGTTAACGAAGGATCAGAACTCCGCAGTCACATAGCACTGTGTTCCAGCGCTCCGACTCCTGGCTTCTACTCAGTACAATCAGTGTCATAACAAGGTTAGTAGAACACTAATGACACAGTGAGACTTTGTGCTGAGAGATGGGGGGTGGGGTGTAGTAAAAATAGCATAGGCCCTGACTTTCAAGTCTATGCTGTGATTAATATGACTCTGCAGCTCAGTCCTTTGGATCTGCTTCCTCATTAGCAAATGCAGGATGCTAAGTCCTGCCCTTCCCACCTGAAAGGCAGCCATAGATTAAACAACTGGTGAATAACCCCTGTATACTCTAAGTTCATATCCAAGTAAGACATCAGCATCATAGCCCCTGCTGCCCTGGAGCTTACAGCAGTAAGATACACGCACCTTAGAAAACCTGAGACTGAAGTCTCCTCAGGAGGAACTTAGAGAAGGCACTGGTGTGACTGTCAGCCTGTAGATTGTCTCCCAGTGCTGGAGCCCAGATTAAAACAAGAAAACTAAACAAAACAAATCCACAGGGCAACAGCAGCAACACAGGAACAGAGGGTATAACCTAGCAGCTGAACCTTTCAAACGGATCCCAGAGCTCTGTCGTATGTGGGTCAGCAGAACAAGAATCAGATCTTCAGACCAACCACTGTGGGGAAGGAAGGTAGAGAGAGAGTCTGCCTCACTAAAAACAGCAGAGCCAGGGATGGATGGAGGAGCCAGGGACGGATGGAGGAGCCAGGGACGGATGGAGGAGCCAGGGATAGAGCCAGGGACGGATGGAGGAGCCAGGGACGGATGGAGGAGCCAGGGATAGAGCCAGGGACGGATGGAGGAGCCAGGGACGGATGGAGGAGCCAGGGATGGATGGAGGAGCCAGGGATGGAGCCAGGGACGGAGGAGTAGGCCAGGTCAAGGTAGAACCAGAATAGAGAAAAGCTCCAACGATCAGAAGTCTGTCTATCTGTCCACCATCATGATGTCAGGGCTTCATCAAAGGCAAAGCGATCAGAGCACAGCAGGACACAGAAACCCAAGTGAACAAACCCACCAGGACTTGAGATTACAGATAGCTGAAACCTTTCCCAACATCTCCTGTCACCTGCCTTCACACACATGGAGTCAACTCCAGACAAACTCCATTTGGTCCTGCAAATGAAATTTAAAATAGCAGCAGAACCCTTATGGTCAAACGAGCTGACCCCGAGTTAAAGATTTCCCCTCCAGACTAGAAAAGTAGAAACAAGACCAACATTCCAGCTCCCAAACTCTTCCTAGAAGGGAGAAAAGAAGCAATAACAACGGGGTCAAGGAGAGCTAATACACACCATGTTTCAGCACTCAGAGGCTTGTCCACTTTCATACATAAGCTATATAAGCCACAGAAATGGAAGGCAGAAAAATGGAGGGAAGGAAAGGAACGAGTTCAACAGTGGAGACAGAGGGCACTCTCAAAGCCAGCACCATAGAAAGAGAAGGTACTGGGAGCTCGGTGGCCTAGGAAAAAGTAACTGAAAATACAAAATCCCAAGAAGTCAAGGGGACAGATGAATTGGGGTATGGTGAACCTCTGCAGGGGCAAGAGGAAGGGAAGGGATGGGAGGGAGGGCAGGGCAGGAGGGAGGGGAGGAGAAAGGGAAGAGAGGATGAAAGGAAGGGATGAGAGGGAGGGCAGAGAAAGGGAGAAGGGAGGAGGGAGGAGGGAGGGGAGAGGAAAGCTGCCATTACCAACCAGACAATCTGGTGAGGAAGAACAGCCAAGGTCCCTGGCCCAATTCTGCTCAGCAATACTTTTAGCTTAGAGACATTCCAAAACGAGAAAGGACAGAGGGAACAGTCCCTAGGAGTCCTTCCAGGGGGAAAATCAACAACAGGATTAGGGAATTAATTAATTAAACAGGAAACTAAAATTTAACAAAGGTAACTTTTGTATTTTTAGACTCTCTTGACACTACAGACAAATGAACTGATCTCAGCCATAAACATTCCCTATAATGTAAGCCCCACTGTGGCAGAGGAGCAAGTATATCATAAATTAAATGATTCTATGTTGGGACACTGGAATGTCTTATCCATTCTCATGACCAACATGTACAGAATAATCCACGGTTACCCCCATTATTTTTCTTTTCAATCTTTCTTATCTTAATAAACAGTACTGAAAACTATCCAATTTTTCTAGTTAAAACCTGAGCAGTCTAGTGTCTTCCTGTCCTATCTTCTCTTTCCTCAACTGCCTTCATCCAATCAACTAATATCATTTGATTCCCCTTTCTCCTAAATGTCTTATTGATCTATTTACAGCTTGAGTGCCCCATGTGCCTTATACATTTAAGTAACTCTTATTAATGATCATAACTGAGACATTTTCTTTCAATACATAAACTAGATGACTATTGTCTATATATGCTGAATCTCTTCCTGGTAGCCCTTCCTATGCTGCAGAGTTTTAAAAGTGGAGAACTTCATTTCCCAGATTCCCTCACAGATGAAATTTAGCTTCTGCCTGGATCAATCAGCCCAGAGTGAATATAGCAGACGCAGCATGGGGACAGTCTCGGTAGCAGCTTCTTAATCACCAGACTAATTCCTGGGGTCAAGAGCCTGGCAGCATCCTGCTGATCTGGAGATCAAACATCAAGGACAGCGCTTGAGCTAGGCACCCCAAGCCCACCCTTAGTTTACTGCAGAGGCAACAGTGCCCTGGGGGGGGGAGGTACTTCTGTGGTGTGATACTTGAGGCAAACTTAGGGAGGCAGCTGGAGTCTCCTCTTCTAGCTCTTCTAAAGAGTTTGTATGGATGTTAAGTCTCTGCATGAAATCCCTTCTTAATCAGCTTATCACTTCCCATGAATTTAGGGTTGCTCCAGGACAGGCTGTCTTCATTTATAAAAGCCCAGTGCGTTTTAGAAACAAATTTCTTCCTAGTATTTTAGTCTGGATATTTTGTCTATTACTCAAAAGTCCATCGAAGCTGAACACTGTCTGCACTGGGGCTCCTGGGCTTCACAAAGCATTTGCTCAGTGTCTTCCCAAAGCTGTGGTCTTAGACAGCCCAACTGGTTTCTAGCAACTAAGTATTCTTCAAAACCAACTTCTCAATTTATAGCCCACAGACCAGAATCTTCATCTGCTATTAACAGTATTTAATATTTACAAGCCTTGCTTTTTAAGTAAGCAAAATTCCATGTACTGTACATTTGTGTTCAGACGTTTCTGGTAAGTATCTCTCCTTAAAAAGGTACCATGTGGGGCTGGAGAGATGGCTCAGCAGTTAAGAGCATTGGCTGTTCTTCCTGAGGTCCTGGATTCAATCCCCAGCAGCCACATCATAGCTCACAACTGCTTAGAACTCCAATTCCAGAGGATCTGACATCCTCACACAAGACATCCATCCAGGCAAAACACAGATGCACATTAAATACAAATGAATACTATTTTAAAAATGTAGCATGTAAAACACGAAAAATTCCCAGTGGCCCACTTGGTTAAATATATCCCCCAAGTGGTAAGAAGAAAAGAATTTGTTAAGTTTACTTTGCTCCTGAGGCAATATGAGGTTTCAAAACTATATCCCAAGTATCCTCTGACCTCCCCTATCTAATCTCCTCTACAATATATCTTCTTTCACTCTGAGCCAAACCATATCCACAGCACAGAAGGTTCCTTAACATTTGGTAATAATGGATTTCCACTTTCCTGACACTAGGCCACGGGTACTCATCGCATGTTGCAGGCAGAAGGAACCTTGGAGATCATCTGTCACACACTTTACAGAAATGTACTTAGGGCCTGCTCATTAACCCAAAGCTTCAGGGCTAAGGTGACTAGTGCACACCACCACACCCAGAGCCTCAAGCTTACCCTACACAGTCATTTCTCTCCATTGGAGCCACAGTGATTACCACAGTGGCTCATGTGATAATGAGCACTATTCTAGAAACTTGTTTCTTACTCCTACGTTCAAATGCCGCCTTTCAATTGTTCTTCAGTGGTTTTCTATTCTCCCCACTTTTTATAGTGTCTCATGCCGTCCATGTGCTCTTGAGCTACAGATGCTCCGGTGACAGCCTCCATGTCCTGAGGTAGTGGGAGAATGCCACACACACATGTGTGGTCCTAGTGCTTGATTTCTCTGTCCAGCTGCCTCCATTGCAAGTGTTACTTTCTTCATTAGCTTAAGCTCCAGACCTTTCCCATCTGACTTCTTCAAGGGTCTTCATACAACTCGTTCCGTTAACTACTTACTCTCGCCTTCATTGAAGAACAAGGTATGTAAGTACAACAGATTGGCCCTGAACTTGAAACCTTCCTGCCTCTGCCTCCCTGGTGCTGGGACTAAGGGCATGTGGTACCACATTTTCAAATCACAATTTCTTTAACTCAAGGTTGCCAAAATTACCAGTTAATGGCTAAAATGTGACTCATTTGATGATGGAATTCACACAACTACCAGACAGCAGATAATTTTTTTATCTGCATACACTTACCATGACAATCAGAACTGTATTCAAATGGCTTTGTAAGTTCACCTTGTACTGCCTACCTCTCCAAACTCAATGAAGCAACGAGTTACACAAGGTTAAAGCCAAAGGCATACAACGCAGGCTAGAAGTGTGTGTGTGTGTGTGTGTGTGTATGTGTGTGTGTATAACAAATGAAACGGCATCAGACAGAAAAAAAGCAAAAAAACCACCTTTGCCATTAAGAAGTACTGAGGCTGAATGTGCTGTGACCCACATGCACAAGAGGTGGCAGTGGGCTGGAGACAGCAATTCCCTGTCAATACTGACAAACAAAATGAAGAAAAAGCCATTAGCTTTTATTAGTTTTTATTATTTATTTTATTTATTAGTGTCAATTAGTACTAACGGCTTAACCTAGCTGATATCACAAATGCCACTCCATAACTAAGAATAAGTATCTCTTTTTAGTGTATACAAAACAATATTGACCATGTGCCTACCCAAGGCTATCTCAAGCATCACCTCAGTAGCTCTCTTCCCCACATGCATGTGTGCACATGTGTGTGTACATATATGCATGCACATGTATGCTTATGTATAATCATAGAGCCAAGGTACAATCTTGAGTGACATGGTCTCTCACAGACCTGGAGCACACTAACTAGGTGACACTGGCTCCCTCTGGTCTCAGCCCAGCCTCCCCAGATCGAGGATTACCAGTGCACACCACCACACCCAGGAGTTTTACATACAATTCCCACCTGCAATGCACATGCGCATGTACACATTGCATATAATTCTGCTGGACACTGTGCTACAGGAAGCAAGGTGTTATTATCTGTCACATATTGTATTTGCAACTACATGTGATCCTACAATTAATTTTAATAAATGTTTCAATTAAAGGAAGGCTACAGACTAAATAGATTCCACTGGTGTGCTGTTCTAGAGAAGCCAAAACAACAGGCACAGAAAACAAACAATAACTGACACAGGGAAAGCTGGGGCAAAGGGTTGACAAGGAAATAGTTTTTAGATGATGAGAATTTTAAATTCTGGTTCTGTTGGAGAGGGGTTCCATAATGGGACTGTCAACGCTCATAAATATACAGTAAAAAGGGTGAAAATGTACTCTATGTCAGTTATAGGACAATAAACTTGATTTAAAAAAAATAACGTGGGGCCAGAAAATTCCTCAGTGGCTAAGAGTACTTGCTAGCAGTACCCACTATGTAAAAGGGGGGGCTAACCTCAGCACTGCTGAGGAGGGGGACCAGACACTGTTGGGGCTACCTGACCACCAGCTCCGAGCTAAGTGGGAGTTTATCTCAAAAGCAATAGGGCAGAAAATAACAGCATAAGGCACATGGTGTCCTTTGGTCTGTGCGTGTGCACACATTATACATTTAAAACGAATCCTGATACAGATGGACCAAATAGGATTCATCCAGATAAAGGGAAAGGCAGAAGTTTAAATTACTGCAAAAGGCGAGCCACACCAACACAGCGTGCTTCTCACGTGGCAAGGATCACTGGGGAGTGAGCTGAAGAGAAGATAGCACAGAGCCAACTGTTCTGTGACCATTTCCACACACAAGTTTAGCACACAACTGCCATGGGATTTTGTCAGGAAACCCCTATCAGTGGTTGCCTGGGAACCAAGCCCTTCACGGCTGCTTTCTACAGTAGAAAGATGTTTCTGAGTAGAAAGATGTTCTGTTTGCTTCATGTTGAAGATTTTCAACCAGATTTCATGTGGAAGAATTTTATCCATCAAGATAAAAATAAAGCAATGTGGAAAGCAAGACACAGCCCACAGATCCTAACAGGTACCACCAAGACACATCCACAGATCACAAGACACTGCCCACAGGTCACAAGAGGTACTGTAGAAACCAAGACACACCCATAGATCACAAGAGGTGCCACAAGGTGTGTAAACTCTTAAAGCTAAACGAAATACTAGAAAAATATGAAATTAACAACCCAACTCATTTTACAAAGCTAGTACACTTATAAACCCAGAAGGACAGATAATTATTATAGGCCAATTTTACATTTATAAATACATGGGAACATTCCAAATAACATGATATTAAGTTCTACTTGCTTATGAAGAATATTTCTTATTCTATAACTAGTTGAACACTGGAATACAGAAATGGTTCAAACAAAAATCCAGACTAATGGAGGACAACATTAATGGAAATGCAAAAAGAGCATTCTATAAAGCCTGGTGCTGTTCAGTGACCAAAGGACACCCTAAACACGAAGAACAAAAACGACTGCGACTCAGCAAAAGTCCAACTTCATATCTAAATGTTTCCCAATGAGGCGCTGGATACGTTCTCTTCCAAGGAGGAAGAAGGCCTTTCATTAGACGCCTCTACTGCATTTCAGTCTGGGTGGGTCTACAGGCTCAGCTCAGAGCCTCCAGCACACATCTACACATCTACACACATATTCTCCCATTTGAGCTACACCTCCAGTCTGTCTGTCATTTTAAATAGCCCACTGGTGTCCTATTCAAGGAAAGGAAACAAGAGGTGCAAAAATTATTTGAGGAAATAAGTGTGTACAGAGAAATCCCCATGATTTCTGTTTCTAAATGCTGTTGAGAAAGACAGATAACCAGTATGCAAACTGCCAATGGCCATCCTAGCCAACAATAGCCAACTAAACACAGAAAAAGGAATCTGACTTCAAAGAGCAATAAAAGTTTAAGTACCTAGAAAGGAACTTAACAAAACTGTGCCAGACATTTGTGAGACAGAAAGCACGTGCCCATAAGGACGCAATGCTCTGTACACACTGCACGGAGCTCTCCTCCGCTAATACAGGGCAGGCAGTGAGGCCAGCACTATGTTCCCAATCTAGTTACAGCGGGGTTTGTGAAACTTACAGTTCTAAAGCCCATGTGGAACAGAAACAGCCCTACAATAACTAAAATAATTTTAACACAATGGTGGGGAAGAGGCTTACCCTGGCTGCGAACTAAGACAGCATAAGTTTGTGACGAGGTAATGGTACAAGAATGGACAAATATGCCTACATATACCAATGGACCAGATCAGGCCCCTGAAATAGATCCACCAATAAAAAGCAAGACATAGGACAGAGACAGCATTACAGACCACTGAATCCATGCCAGGTTGGCAGAGAAGGGGAGGCCTCAAATGCTGTGTGAAATTACACAGACAGCAATTCCACCCAGTGAAAGCCATGGTGCACAAACAGACCACAGCATACATGTAAACCACAGCACACATGCAAACCACAGCACACATGCAAACCACAGCATACATG
>LR749707.1:1337516-1398412 GCA_902729485.2 Mus minutoides
AAACCACAGCACACATGCAAACCACAGCACACATGCAAACCACAGCACACATGCAAACCACAGCACACATGCAAACCACAGCACACATACAAAACCCAGGAGAGTGTCTTAAGTGACCATCAGATAGGTGAAAACGGCCTCTTTAACGTGATCAGAGTAAGTAGCAGCTGTGGCAGCACACATAAGACCAGCATATACTGAAGCCAGCCAAACTACATCACGGATGGGAGAAGGGCACACAAAATGCTCAGAGAAGAGAGCATCAGTTCTTCAGGGATGAAGCCCTTTACTGTTCCAGTAGGTTCCATGTTCCAGCAGATCACCCTATACTCATGCACATACTACCAGCACCAACTGGAGTTCATAGTAAAAATCAAAACAAAAAAGAATTCAGAGGCTGGAAGGAGATATGGTGGGGGAACACACACACACACACACACACACACACACACACACACAAAACTATTTTTTGAGACATGGTTTCTCTGTGTAACAGCCCTGACTGTCCTGGAACTTGATCTGTAGACCAGGCTGGCCTTGAACTCAGAGACCCGCCTGCCTCTACCTCCAGAGTGCTGAGAACAAAGGTGTGTGCCACCACTCCTGGGTATAAAATAAAATTTAAAGAGTAAGCCATAGTGTAAAAGATTGGTACAGTTGGCATTAAAGTTTAATACTGTTTCCAACAAATCAGAAACTGAAAAGACCATGGGAAGATACGTCATTGACACAGAAGTATAAGCCCTACTTTCTATGTTGTTGTTGGTTTTAAAGAGATACCAAGGATGCATAGCAGGGTTCTGACCTGAGGAGCTGGAGCAATGGCTCAGCAGCTATGCACACTCACGAGCTTTGCAGGGCGCTCAAACCTGCCAACTCCAGCTCCAAGGGGATCTGACCAACTCTCTGGCCTCTGTGCGCACCTGCACTTGGTGCATGCACACATACCTGCACTTGGGTGTGTGCGCGCACACACACACACACACACACACACACTTATAAAATAAAACGCATCTTTAAAAAGATGATTGCTCTGGTGACTTCCTGGGTAAGAAAGAGGATAAGCAGTAAGGCTAAAAGCACCCCATTTTTCCTGAAAGATTCTTTCTTTTTAATTAAAATAATGTGAAAAATAAACTCAGCAGCTCTAAAGAGAGAATAGTATCTTATTATTCTTGGTAATTTTTTTTTAGTTTTATTTTTTATTTTTCATTTTTAAAAATGAAACAAACAAACCACCACCAACAAAAAAGGTGAAGCTGGCCTCTTGTTCCGGCCAAGGCTAAAGTTCAGAGAAGAAAGACAGTGTCCCCAAGACCAGCAGCACTTGGGGGCCTCACTGTGCCTCTTCTTTGAAATCCACCTCTGTATCTGCTTTAGAGATTAGGGAGGCAGCTACCTCCTGCTGGGCCGAGGCTGAGAAAGAGGCAAGAAGTCAGAAGCAAGTCCTGGGTGACTGGCATGACAAAGCCTGCAGGCCACAGGGAAAGCTAACATTTCAGAGGGTCTCCGAGGAGCTGGGAGGAGAAAGCCCCTTTTGTCTCCCATCAGACTCCCAGCTGAATGTGAGCAGTGCTGTGTCACCACCCTGACAGAGGATGATGGAGCTTGGCAATGCGGAGAACCCCAGGAGACCCATGTCCAGGGGAGGAATGTTCTTCACAACAGCAGGTCCTCTGTGTGGAAGGAATATGAGGTAAGGGACACAGTGCGCTAGGATTCCTCCAGTGTCAGAGACAAAACGGGCCTTCATCAGGGTGGTGTCCAAATACAGCCTGCTGCCCTGCCTCACAATCACAGGAGATACAATCAGCTCAGCTAAGAAAAGCCATTAGTCTCTAGCAGGAAAGGCCACTCTCCATACTTCACCAAGCATGTAGCTGGTGGCACTAAGCGAGCACTCGAGGAACTGGGCGCCCAGTCCTTAACATTCTAAAGAGCCATCCCAAGAGCTCAAGCATCCCTAGGACACACGGGAAGGACCAACTTTTGAGGGGCATGAAAGCAAAGAAAAGCTTAAGGAAGCTGCTCCAGGCTTTAGCCCTGGTCTCTGACAGCAGCACTGTGTCCGTCGGTCCATCGGCTAACTGTCCTCTGGAACCATGGCTCTTATAACTCTTGTGAGAAAGTTTGAAATGTTAAAGTCTCAAAAATGGGAAACCCCAAATCAGCTAGCTCACTCAGTTTCCCATACTGAGCTCAAAATCAAGAAGCCACTGTACCCACAAAGATACAAGTTGAGATCCTAGAGAAACTTGCTTCCTTTTGTTTTTTTCTCTCTTTAAAATTAAACAGGACTACATATTAACTCAGTGCTAAAGAAGCAATTTACATCCAGTCTCTCAGAGATGGAGAGAGAAAGCAAAGGCAAGATGAAAGGAAACTCCAAACAGAAGCAGTGTGACAGGCAGTGTGATAGGTTAAGGGCAAAGCAATAAGGACACATGTGCTGGGCTGTGAGTGTGAAGGCTCCCGCCATCCTGAAAGATGGTTGTGTTGCCCTACAGGGATCCTGACTGTAAACACTCAAAAACAAGCAGAAATGTGCAATGTGTTTCCCTAGGACTAAATTCTATAATTTAGCCCCAAACAGGCATCCTCTAAAAAGTTTCAGTGTCTAGAGTACGGCCTTGTTTCCTGCGGTCTCAATGAGCAATTTGCTCTCCAGGTCTCTCAGGCCCCCCTTGTAATCAGAACCCAAGCCCACCCTTTGAACCCTCCTCACCACAGCCCCCCATCAAACTTCCAGCAATTTCCTACCACAGTAAGAAAGAACAGCAAGTGCTACAGCCATGCTGGCTCCTCTCCTACCTCTACTACTTCCATTCAGAATAATCCCCCTCACCTTGACCAGGCTAGCACAAATGCCTTCTAGGATAGGGCGGTCCTTTCCCTGACTTAATTGTCTTCCTCACGCTCTTTGAGTATAGTCATATACTGAGCAGTGCTACACTGCCAGGCAACGTCTGGATCCTGGGGAGAAAGGAAGGCCCCAAGCAGGAAACACTGCTGTTCTACCCAGCAGACAGTACCAAGTGTGAGAGGCATGAAGAGACTGACATATGAATGGACAGACAACATGATACAAATAAAGTCTGGTAATAGACAAGTGAGGTCAAAGTGGGCTAAGGGAATTACAGGAGACAAGGTGTGCCATATTAGCTAGGGTGTGCTGATGAGGAACCTCGAGTAAGGTGAGAGCAAGAGAGAAAGCCACACAGGCAGCCTGCTTGGCGCAGTCCAAACTGCAAGAGCACCAGAGCCTGAGGGGACAGTGAGCCAGCTGGTCACCAGCTAGCAGGTTCCTGCTTCTGTTGTTTGAAGTATATAGACCTGACTTTGTGTCAGCTGCTGAAACAGTAACAGAACAGGCAAGACTGTGTGAAGGTTTGGACTTGAGAGCGCGGAGACAGAAGTTAGAAGCCAGCTATGGAGGGTCTGTGAAAATCTAACTCCAAAAGGAAAAGAACCCAGATGGTCTCCATAGAGACTAGGGAGAAAGAAACCCTGAGTGACCCCATCATTCTCAGTGCGGGAATGGAAGGAGCGAGGAGGGGCAGAGGGGCGAGAGTGGAGGAAGATCGTGTGTGGTGAGAGGAGACAGCACACGTGTGATCTCAGACACACTGTTTTGACATCCAGGCGAGGTGTCAAGCTGATAACTGGAAACACCAGGTTAGGGTAATTCATCCCTGACCCGACCTCAGTTACAGTCATTATTACATTTATTGTTTATTTATTATTACAATTATTAATTACAGCTACCCCACACAGGTGGCATCTAGAGCCACAGGAATGGCTACAAGTATGAATTGGACAGGTGCAGGAAGAGGGGTGCAAGGAAGAAAGGTCTGGGAACTCAGTCTCTGGAAGTCAGAGGTCAGGACCCAGGAAGGAAAGGGTCTCCAGTTTAGCCCCAAAGCAAGCCTCTCATACACCGCTGTTTATCCCTGCACCCTCAGTTTCTAGTCCAGTGCTGCTTGGTTTATAGAAAGTACTCAGTAAATAAGTTAAAATGTCCCCTGTAATCCAGCTATGATCTAGAGTCAGTTCCTAGAAGTTCTCCTGGTGAAGCAGAAGAATCCGGTAACTGAAACATGATCAACCAGGAGAGGACATCTTTCTAGCCACCTGCAGCATACACTCAACTTACTAGGAAACAGTACACCACTGCTCCAAGAGCCACTGGGAGACAAGGCACAGAAGAAGCCTATTGACCAGCAGAGCAAGCACGGGGATGTGCAAAGGCCAAGAGACAGAGAAAAGAGGCTTTTCTTCTCTGGTTGTTTCAGAAAGTAAATAAACACACAGCCTATGTTGGGAGGCTCCATTCCATGCTGGCCAGTGATGTGCCATGAGCAGCCACAGCAAGGAGGCTCCACCCAGCAAAAGACGACCGTGACAAGGGTAACCAAGCACCCACAGGCAATTTCTGCACTCTTAGGAGACACATTCACAACACTGAGTATTTGTAGATCTCTGGATTGTCCTTAGTGAGTTCCGTTTGTAAGATGACCAATCAACCAAACAGTGTGGAGAAAACAACTCTGCTGTCCTCAGGGGCCCTCAGCCCACCATCATGGCCCTTCACATGTCAGAGAGAAAACCTGGGTCACTTTCCTCACGTGTCTAAGTGAAGAAGACTGACTTCATGTCTAATTAACATTAGGCAGGAAACCCAGAGAGAAGGAAGGGCTCGGGGAACTGAACAAAGAGAGACAGTACACTAAAGTCAGGGTACAGGAAATCCAACTGGACACCATTCAAGAGCACCACCATCACCAGCAGCAGGTCCAGTCAAAGGAAGAGAAATGTGTTTTCCAAAACAAATAGACATACCTGTGGATTTCAGGAAACTGAAGCCCTACCAATTCAGTACAAACCCTGGGTTTCCTAAGGAGCCATACTTTGAGTACAAACCCTGGGTTTCCTAAGGAGTCATACTTCCACTGTGCACTAATTGCACCAGGGCTATGTGTGTTTCGTCAGTAGTTTAGGAAGAGGCAATGTATGTAACTGGAAGAGAAAAGGGTGAGTTTAGTGCCAATGCTCCGCCACTGTCTTAATTCATAGCATGCATGCTGTACACACTATGCATTTCAGTATATACATTTTATACACTGTCTTATCCGTCACTTCCTCTTGCTGTCAAACATAAATGCCACTATAGTTTGTATTATTTATTTATAAATTTTATTATTTATTGTTGTGGGTGTGGGTGTGGGTGCCATGGCACACCTGGCCAGAGGCACAAAAGGACCTTTCAGGAGTGGAGTTCTCTCTTCTCCTGTGAGCACAGTGGATGGAACTCACGGTGTCTGGCTTGGTGGCGAGGGTCTTTACCAGCTGCGCCATGTCACCTGCCCCCACTATCCCTTTTTAAGTGCAAATTATTTCTGGCATATCAAAAGGGCTCAAAAACATTAGCTGAAGAAATCCACCAGAGGTATATAAAAACTGCTGGGGCAGGCACTGCAGTGGAAGCCAGAAGTCAACTGTGGCGATCTAGAATCTGAATGAGCTTCAGATGGCAGCCTTGGGGGAGGAGTGGCCCCAAACACATGAGATGCAAGCCGCTGAAAGACGTTTAAACACTGAAGAGAATGCGTTCGTCTTGTGTCCCCCAAAACTAGAAGAGATGAAATGGCACAAACCTGTCACTTTAAATCTTAAGTACTAGGCAAAGATGAAGACATGACAGCTTGTGTGTGTGTGCTTATTTTATGTGTCTCTCAGTGTGCCCACCACGTATGTCCAAGAGCCCACGGGGTCACATGAGGGCATCAGATCTCTGAAACTGAGACGTTACAGATAGTTTTGAGCTGCCATGTGGGTTCTGGAAGTCGGACTTGGGTCCTCTGTAGGGGCAGAAAGCACCCTTGGCTGCTGAGCCATCTCTCCAGCTCTCAGCGATTATGGGTAGCAAATGCAGACCTACAATTCACAGGCAAGGCTATAACGATGGTGTGCTGCCTGTTGCTGTCTATCCCAATGTCACTGTCAGGAGCATGCTGCTCGTGTATGGATACAGAGATCCTGTCTGGGCCTAGCATCTCACTGATCCTGCCCGAGAGTAATTCTCTAATCTTCTTGTCAGCTCTGTGAGCCACACGGCTTTCATTATTGTCTTACTAAATTCCGACCTGACTTAACTTGTCCAGAGTTGATGCTGTTGTTTGCACTAAGAAATTAGCAGGCAGTAGATGAATTACAAGCAATAGACTCTCAGGTAATGAAGGGCAATCTGTGCGTGGTTTCTGCCTAGGAGAGGCCAGTGAGTATCATATTAGTGTTCACAGAAGACATTCTTTAAATCCTCAATGTGGAGATGTGAAAGAACTAATTATCACCCATGGTCTCGTGGAAGACTTGGGGTGACTGAGATAGGGCTGCCAAGGATGAAGAGCATGCAAATTCAACGCCATGAGGCACAGCACCTGATAGCTTATGGGATTAAATAAAAGGATATCATGGCAAAATCCCCATAAACTATGCCCAGGGAGGAGACTGAAATACAGGTACTATTAAGAAGACAGTGTAGTCAGGCATGGTGGTGCATGCCTATAATCCTAGCACTTATAAGGCTGAGAAACGAGCATGAGTTTACAGCTAGGGGCAGGAGAGGTGGCTCAGGAGTTAAGAAGCTTCCAGATTTTCTAATGGACCAGAGTTTGGTTTCCAGTACCTTGTTGGGCAACTCACAACTGTCACCTGTCAACTCTAGCTCCAGGGAATCTGAAGAGGTCTTCTGCTCTTCATAGCTGCCCACACAACTGACCCCCAAAATACATATATAAAAATTTAAATAAATACATAAATATCATGACTTTGAAGTTAGCCTGGACTACATAGTAAGACCCCATTCCTGCCTGCCCTCAAAACGTACCTTTATTTTCTAAGAAAACAGCTAAGGCATCATACAAAATATAGAAGAGTTTATTTATGTCTTTGCTTCTGTATTGTAAGAAAATAAAGTCTGTAATAGTCACATGAACACAGGCAAGCTGAAGCCCTGACTGGAGAAGGAGAAAGGGCTGGAGGGATGGCTCAGAAGTTCAGAGCACATCTTGCAGAGGACTGGAGTTCAGTTTCCAGTATCACCACTGGGTGGTCCAAAGCCAGCGGTAAGTCCAGCTCCAGGGGGTCTGACACCTCTGGCCTCCACCAGCACCTGCACTACACGTACAGACCCACCCCTCAACACACACCTATACATAACAAAAATAAATAAATCTAAGAAGTCAAACATAAATAAACCTAAGAAGTCAAACATCTTGAGAAAAGAGTACAGGAGAGGAATGGAGTGAGGTGTGTGCAAGGGTGCTCAGAGCCCTTCTACACTGATGCCTGAGTCTACTCCTCTAAAAAGCCCCCTGCAAGAATACACTAATCCATTTATTCTGCCCTTCCACACATATATCCTGGCTGGCTAGCATCGATCACAGCACACTCAGAGAGGATAATTACATACAGACTCTGGTCACTAAGACACATATTGGAAGTAAGTGTCAGGTAGAGCCCTAGGGCTCAGACCAAGAGAAGAAGGGCACCTTAGCTCTTGCTGGCTTTATTGGCAGAGGCACTTGCCAAACTGTCTGAAATCTAACAGCTCCCATCAGCAGGTAAGAGCAGTTACAGTGTGTGTGTGTGTGTCCAGTTGGATGACAAAATGGATTTAATCATGGGCTATGCTAAAGGAAGCTGAGATGCCAATTTTTTTTTTTGGATAACATGCATGAATTCAAAACCTTGAAGGACACAAGAATAATGAGTGATCTTAACATCCTCATTGCTTCCCACCCATCTTCTCTTTATGAAACCTTACAAGGACCCAGAAGATAGTTCCTACTCCAAGGTGGTAAAAAAAAAAAAAACACAGCACCCACATCAGAAAAAGACTCCACGGGCCAAAGATGCGGGTAGAAGACTGGACTGGGCTACTTGCTTCCACTTGAAGGACAGAAGCAGTCAAGCGGTGTCATGTAAGCACTAATGGATAGGAAAATAGGCATAATTAGATAAAGAGACAGACAGGAAGGAATGGTTATTAAATAGTCTGTCAGGGCCTGGGGAGAGAGCTCAGTCAGTACAGTGCTAACAACATAATCATGAGGACCTGAGTTCAGAGCCACAACACCACTGTAAAGAATTAGGGCTACCACACGTGCACAATCTCGGACAGAGGAGATTCCTGGAACTTGCTGGCAAGGTGTTCTAACTAAATCCCTGAGTCCCAGCTTTAGTAAAAGACTCTGTCTCAAAAATTATGTGAAAGCAAATGAGGAAGACAGCAGATGTCAATGTATGTTCTCCATGCTCACAGACACACACACACATATATATACAAACACACACACACACATATATACAAACACACACACACACATATATACTAACACACACACACACACACACACACACACACATGAATATACATATACCTACACAAAAATAAATGAACACATTAAAGGGTCTGTGTGAATGCTCTGCAGCAGTGAATGGATCCTGGCATCTTTAGAATCACTATAAGGAGCCCATGTACCCTGTTCTACTACAGCATTACATGGAGAGCCACAGAGCTTCCCCAGAGAGAACCACAGTCACTACGAAAGACCAGGTGATGGGGACTCCCCTTTCATCTCCACAAACTCTTCCACTGCAGTAAAAACAATCCAGTTCTTCCTGAACCAGAGTAGGTCTGTGATCCCAAAGGATAACGGTGCGGTTCATGGCATATTCCAAGATTTCAAACCTTAACCCTCAGAATAGCATCCTTTTGCAAACTGCACTTCACAGCTACCCATGCTGAGATGTTTCCACACATCACCAGGCTAATGTATCGCCCAAAAAAGTTGGCTGAATGTCAGGCAAGGTTAAGTGTCAGGGGAAATAGAGGAGTCATATTTAGGTGTAGATGGAACCCAGAGACTCTCTCTAGCACTTCCTGTACTACCAGGTCTAAAGGGAGAAAGTTCAAGAACGAAAGAACAGGTATGTAAAACTAGCAAGGGTGCAGGTGCCAACACAAACAGCTGGCTCCGACTGTACTGGCTGAAGTCAAAGAAGGCTGTGAGCAAAGAGAAAGGGGGATGGAAGAAAGCAGTGAACAGCGGACTAACCAGAAACCCATTTCCACGGGCACAACAATCACAGTAAGGATGTGCGAGAACATGTGCTATCTTTCTTACGACGGGGAAAGGAGCACCCAGATGGCAGCAAGTGTAAGAGGTAAGCTATGTTACTTTTGCTGTGTGGTTTCTATTTGGGGAAAGCGTGGCCATTAGGATGCTGGGGCTGTCGCGCAGGGAGAGAGCGCTCACCTAGCAAACCTAGGTGCCATGCTCAGCACCATCCATTGTAAAGCAAAATAAATAAAGTCTGATGCTTCATGTTTCTCAAAAGAAATTCAAGAAAATGCCTAAAAAGATCCATGGAGTTTTAACCATGTGGTTAAAACAAGAATGGCGGCCACGTTCTTTCATAGTCTCCATACTTAGAAGGCAGAGACAAGAGGGCCTAGGTTTAAGACCAGCCTGTGGTCAAAGTGAAAGCCAATCAAAGCTTGGATTAGAATGGGGGAGAAACAAGACAGGGCCTCTGCTTGTCCTCAGCTCCCTCCACAATGGCAGCAGGTACACAGCAGGAATGTAATAGAGAGAAAAGTCAGCGTGGACGACACAGCGGCACTGTGGTGTCCGCAGACAGCAGTGCCAGCGGTGACACATCAAACAGGAGCTGCCTGTGCCCCCTCTTGGGTCCTGCCTCACAAGTCTTCTGACACCCTTATAATACATTTCTCTGCTGATTACAGCTAATCAAGGTTGATTTCTATGGCTTTCATTCTAGAACACTATTACAGAGGAATAAATGCACATCAAGATAATTATACCATTAGGGACAGAAAACAATTTTATCTATTTCTGTACCTACACAGCTATATCCACAGGTATTAGCAAGTTTGCCAAAAGGAATAGATACTGGGTCATACTTTAGCTTTAAGATCTATTTATTTTGTGTGTGTTAGCATGGCTTGTGTGTTTCTGCATGTGTGTGCACATGTACATGTGTGTGTGTGTGTGTGTGTGTGTATGTGTGGGTATGTTGGTGCAAGTGTGTGTGTCTGTATATGTATGTGTGGGGTGCGCCAACTAGTGCTCATGTCATCATATGTGTGTATAGCATACATTAAAAGGTATGATAAACCCCCTCCCTCCACCTTGCTGTCCTTTACAGAATCTTAAGAATCTTTAATTTCTCTTGTATTTTAAATACTTACTTAGGACTTTAAATATTTCTAAATAACCACAAAAATATCTTTAGGCAAACTTATAGCCCTATAGAATGCTCATAACTTTTAGTCACAAATATTAGCCTGTAAAAACTAATTCCTCTGAGGAGAAAATGAGTCTGTCCAGCAGGAGTAAGGCAGAGTCAGAAGCACTACAGATACTAGGTTCAACCTGCTGCTGCTGAAACCTGGTCTAGTGAGGGCCCCTATAGTCTAGTGAGGGCTCCTGCTAGTCTAGTGAGGGCTCCTGCTAGTCTAGTGAGGGCCCATGCTAATCTAGTAAAGGCCCCTCCTATTCTAGTGAGGGCTCCTGTTAGTCTAGTGAGGGCTAGTCTAATGTAAGACTTGAAGATTCCCTGTTGCTGTTTTTGCCACTTGGGAGTTTTCTGTTTAATTGTTCATAGTGGGTTTTGTTTGTTTGTTTGTTTGTTTGTTTGAAGACATTCAGCCCTTGCTAACTTCACACTCACTAAGTAGCTAAGGAGAGCCTTGAACACCCAACTCTCCTACCGGACTCTTTAATGCTAGGATTACACATGTAAGCCACCAAACTTAGTTGTCACCACCTCCTCCTCCTCCTCTTCTTTTCTCTCCCCTCCTTCTCTTCCTCCTCCCCCTTTTCCTCTTCCTCTTCCTCTTCTTCATATCCCCTCCTCTTCTTCTCTCCATACCCCTCCTCCAAGAAGGGGTTCGTACCCTACATAATCATGGTATCATTGACGTCTTGGTCCTATATCCTCCTCCACTTCCAGAGGACTGGAATTATTGTCACGTGCTCCTATGCCCAGCTTTCTCTTTTTTTCTTTTCTTTTTCATTCTTCAAGGATACTGTCTATCTTCTTCCTTTTCTTGCATGTGTGTGTGTGCATAGGTAGCTACTGATGTACATTACTTCAGAGAGTGAATATGGAGATCAGAGGACAGCCTCAGGTGTCAGGCCTCACCTGAGACAGTCTCACTGCTGTTTCTCCACTATGTATGTCAAGCTTGCTGGCCCAAGAGCTTGACTCTCCTGTCTTCCCTCCTATCTCCCATCACGGCTAAGATGGTGGCTGTGCAGCCGACTTCCATGTGTCCTCATGCTTTCCCAGCACCCACTGAGCCTTCTCCACGGTCATGGCCCACAGGCTGAAAAACATGGTACGATAGAAAGGAAGATGTCTGCTTTTGTGTTTTCCTCTTCTCTTTAAAATCTACTGACAAAGTTCTCTAGGATCTAGAGATCAGACCCTGTCCCAAGGCAACGGCTTTTCAGTGGCCCCGCGCACACTCCACAGAGCCTGCTGAGCCGAGAGAGAGCACTTCACCTGACTGGTACTTCCTCCGGTGGCACATCCACGTGGTACCGGATGAAAAACCTCTCAGAATCCTCTCGCTCACCATCTGTCACAACACTGCCATTGAGTTTGGAAACGGCGGGCAATCTGTAAGTCAGAACCACAATAAAGACATTTTAAGGAGCTGGAAATAAAACAATTGGTCGTTGTTTTTGGAAGGACATAGCTGGAGGGGCCGTGCACCTGTTGAAGACTGATGAGCAGTGAGGTCATCAAAAGAATGCAAGATTGCTGCATTTCCAGATGTGGCCCGGATGTTCTGTCTTAAACCTGATCTCTCAGAGCACAACGCTAGGACACACTCTCCAACACAGGTGGATGGGCTGAAAGCCAAGCTATGGGTCTAAAGTACCTAACAGCCCACTTCACACTCTTCCTTTCTTTTAACGTACATGTGTCTATGTCTGTGTATGCACTCCCATGTCCACAGAGGCACCAGGAGGGTAACAGAGTCCCTAAAGTTGGAGTTATAGATGGTTGTATACCACCTGACATGGGTAGTACATAAATACTGGGAACTGAACTCTGGGTCTTGGAAGAGCAGTGGGTCTTTTAACCGCTGAGCCACCTCTCCAGCTCCATTTTATAGAGAAAAAAAAAAGGTAAAATTTTAACAATATATCTTATAAAATTAAATATAACAAGAATATAAACATTTCCACATGTAACCAATATTTTAAAAAGTAAGTCATACACTCTTTTGCAGTCTCTTACTCATATACATTAGGGGAAATCCTGTGTCTGTTTTAGAATTCAAATTAGCCAAGTTTTTACTTCAAGTATTCATAGACACCCAGGCTGGTGGCTGCCATGTTAAATGGTACATGTTCAAAATGCGGTATGTGTGATATGATCATATAATTCATGAGTCATCTTATACTTGTAAACGAACTGTGGAAGGAGCATAAAGCCCAGAGCCCGCCCACCATGAGACTCAGGTTTCTCCATGAGAGAAGGCCGAGTCCTCTGACTGTGCTAAGAAATACCCACATGGCAGTGTGGACCATTAGCTGGGCAGAAGGATCAATACTGTGCAGAAGGAGGAACTCATCTGCAGAAAACTCAAAGCCTGTCCTTCAAGAGCTCTGTGTGGGGCACACGCAGAGAGCAGAGCAAAGCCCCCGGGCCACTTTCATTTTAGCCAATATCTTTTCTCTGCTAATGGTTCATGTAAGTACATACACACTGGTAGAAGGCTTCACAGTGTGCAGAGAAGCATCAGAGATAGAGGAGGCAAAGAGCAGAGAAGACAGTGACAGCCAGTATTCTTAAGGAGAAAGCAGATGCTGCTGAGCTGGCTCTGTTTCTGGGTACAGGTCGTTTCTGGGTACAGGTGCACTCTCTAGGACCACGTTAGAGGAAATCAGGGTGCCAATATCAGAGGACTCTCCATTAACAGTCTTTCACCTCATCACCCAAAATGGGCTTTCAAATGTTTTAAGCATTTAAAAACGAAAGGACAGAACATACATTTACAGGAGAATTTCCCCCAGTGGTCTCCGCAGGACAGCTCTGTCTTGCTCACTACAGTGCATTCCTTTAAACAGACCCGAGCTCTACCAGAGCAAGCACAGCCTGCTCAGGAGATGGGACAACCCACAGCTCCCCTAAAAGTGCATTGCCTTCTCAGGAGATGGGACAACCCACAGCTCCCCTAGGCGTGCACTGCCTTCTCAGGAGATGGGACAACCCACAGCTCCCCTAAAAGTGCATTGCCTTCTCAGGAGATGGGACAACCCACAGCTCCCCTAGGCGTGCACTGCCTTCTCAGGAGATGGGACAACCCACAGCTCCCCTAAAAGTGCATTGCCTTCTCAGGAGATGGGACAACCCACAGCTCCCCTAGGAGTGCACTGCCCCTTTAATGTCCTTTCAGAAGGACAGAGAAGAGAGCAGGGCAACACACCTGGCCACCACCAATTTCCTGCGCTCCTCGGTGGTATACGGCTGTAGAAGAGGAATTCCTAGCAATCTCACTTCTTCGAGCTTGGGGAATGAATTTAGTTTGTCAATGTCTTCCCAGGACTGCAAACCTATTTGAATAAAAGACATTATTTAAGTAAAATCAAAAAGAACAAAAAGAAGAAGATAAACGCAGACGGGCAGCTACCAACACCGGTCCCTTTCCTAGGATAGAGGGATATGGATAAACTCCAAAACAACTTCCCTGGAAAACAGGCCCAGTGCTGCTTGCCTGGACTCTCATCAGCTCAGAAACTAAAGCAAGAGGATCTGGAGTTCAAGGCCAGCTTGGACAGGATAGACTCTCAAAAGTAAGCAACTAAAAACATCAAAGCAGCCCGTTTTCCAGAGCCTCTCATCTTTGTGAAGGACAGAGGGGGAGGGGGTTCCAATATCCTCCCTTCTCCCATTCTACAACATGGGCTTCTAACTGGGTTGTCAAGGTTTCAGCAAACAGGGTACATGCTACGACTTTTTTGAATGGAGACTTGTGGACTGTGAGTGTTGGTGATGGGGACATACCAACTTTCCCCAAACATGTTCTAAAACAGGACAAGAGCAAGAAAACCAGAACTAAAAGTTATAGTTTCACCCTACCCCCATGTGAGTGGCAGGAAACAGGTCCAGAATCACTGCCAACACCAACCTGACCCACGAGCACACTGACCCTGAACCTTGAAGTAGGGAGAACACAAGTCAAGTAAGGTGCTTAATTCTAAAATGCTTTTCTCTCCCTGGCTATGAGCAATTGTATCATCCAAACCTGACGTCCCTCAGACAGGCTTCATATGGGCAGCATCCTAAGAGACTCAGGGGCCAGTTTTACGACGGGGAAATCCATCTCAGAGAACACAGCTAATTTGTATTTTCAGCAAGGGTGTAGGAATGTATGAGAGCTTAGGCACATGGCTGTCCCATGTCACAGCTATCCTGACTTTACTAGTGGGCATGTCTACTCAGATGAAAGACAGGTATGGCAAGGGGTGTCAAGTTATGAAATAAAAAGCTTCCATGTGCAAAATACCCATTTTAAAGATGCATTTCTAGAGGCCAGTGAGTTGGCTAAGTAGATGAAGGTAAGTGATAGCAAACTGACAGCCTGAGGTCAATGCCCCAGGACCTGCACGGGGAAAGGGGAGAGCTGACTTCTGACCTGCATATGTGTGCCATGGTATGTGTGTGCACATACAGCACTCCCATCACACAAAAGAAATAAGTAGATATAACCGATATAACCCTGTTTCCCACTCATAATCATAACCTCTATGGTAAATTAAACTCAGTTTATCTTTTTCCGTTTTAAGTCACAGCTTTTTTTTTTTTTAATTTATTTTAGAAACAGGATGAAAACTAGTCCAAAAGAATGAGTAAAAGTCAGATTGAGAGGTTCTGCTGTGGTTGTGGTATTGATGGTAAAAGAAATGTTTAATAAAAACACACTAGTGGAATATACAAGAACTTTTAAAACTCAATAAGCTGAGCCTGGTGGGACAGGGCTGTTACCCCAGCTGCCTGAGGGGCTGAAGGAGGCTCTTAGGTTCAAGACTGGCTTGGGTAACTGAGTAAGACCTTGTCTCAAAATGAAAAATAAAAAGAGAGCTAGGGATATAGTTCACTGATAGAGTCCAACTACAAACAAATTACTAGTAACCTAACAAAAACTCAACTTACAACCAACTAATAATTCAACCTGTTTCCTTTAGCAGTTACTTCTAGACTAAACTTTTCCATCTTGGTGGAAAATGCTTAGGATAGGATGTTCACAGGGAGGTGGAACAATGGAACCACTCTAAAGCAAGTTAAATCCTAAAGGCAAGCAAGTTCCTTGAGGCAATATGTAAACAACTTAAGATCAATTCAGGAAGTCCCTGAAACTGACCAGATTCATTAGGTCATACCTTCTCCAAGAGTATAAACAGTGACGACTGCAGAGTGTAAACCTGGCAAAAGCAGAGACCAGCCCAACTATCTAGAAGAAATAATGAGCAGCTGAGGCACTTGAAGAAGGACACCCTCCAAATTGTTAAGATTCCTGCTGGTTGCTCAGCGTGCTCTGAGTTCCCAGCTTTTGTGAACTATCACTCGGGCTCAGGTGGACTTTGGTGTTGTCTTTGAGTCATCTCTTTTGTAGGTAATCCCTCACCCATACTTCTATAAATAACCGCAATAAAAGTCACTGGTTTATCAAGTTGGACTTTGGTGGTATCTGTACTTTGGTCTTCCATCTGTCCCTTATCTGGAGTGTTTGCTCTCCTCTTCCCAAGAATGGTGTCTTACAACAACACAACACAACTAATGGCCCAACTACATATGACCCAGCTAACAACCTCACTATAACTAAAAGTACAAACCCCTCCACAGATACCATAGACCGCAAGTAAGCAGATGGAGACTCTTTCCCCGAGGTCACTCCAAGACACCGATTAGAAGACAAAGCACACCTCACTGCCACCCCCGAAGCTGACAAGCATGGGGCAACACAGCTCATTCACAGCGGGAGGAAATGGGAAGTGTCACAAGTACACTGAGACAGGGTTTCTTACAAAACTAAGCACAACTCTATGGCTCAAGTATCGTGCTTTTATTACTCACCTACGCAAATCACAAGCTTATGTCCACTTGCAAGTCTGCACAGATAGTTATAGCTTTATTCATAGCTGCTTAAGCTTGACAATAAGCAAAAACCCTTCAGTACCTGCTGGATAAACTATGGCATACCTAGAAAATGGAATATTGCTCAGGGTGCAAAAGAAGAAACTATCAAGCCATGAAAAGGGATGAGGGGCTTACATGTGAATTACTAAGTGAAAGAAACGGATTTAAAGCCCCACATGATGTGACTACAAGTAAACGACCCTGGCGCGAAGGTGGGAATGCAGAGACAATGGCAAGGTCAGGGCTGGACGGAGAAACAGGAGGGCCAAGGGCATGGGAGAGCACGGAGCTTCTCTGTGCACACCACGTGGAAGAACTGTTTTGTTCATTTCTTAAAGCCCACGTGCACCTAAGGAAGACGATGGACTCCCGGATGTTTGCCAGAACCAGTTCAGTGATGGACTGCTATAAACATAGAACAGCTGTGGGAGGTAGATAGTGGGGGCGGGTTGTACATACACGGCCAGCTGTGGGAGGTAGATAGTGGGGCGGGTTGTACATACACGGCCACCATCTGTACTTTCTACTTAAGTTTGCAGACAACCTAAAGCTGGTCTTTAGTAAAAATCACTAACATGTATTCATTTTTGTAATGCATAGGATTCAACAGCAATAAGGTAATCAGAGAGGTATTGATGAGTACTTTAAAAGTCTAACAGACTAGGATTCCTTATCCTGCATCTAGATTAAAATGATCTAGCTTATAATTCTTTTCCTCTGTCTTTTAATAACTAATTCATCAATTTCACTTTACTTCTTTTATATGATCCTTTTAATGAATAAAATAGAAATTGTAAGTCTATGCTCCTGAGGACTTACTAGAGTGAAGATAAGGGATGTCCTAATGTAGTGAATCATAGGGTCCTGCTGGAAACCCACCCTACTACCAGCATAGCTATGACAGAAACACATTTTTACCATATTCCATGCACGAGCTTGATCAGTCCGACACAGAACGAGGGCAAGCCTGTGTCTCACCTGACTTGTGGAGGCTGATGGATCGCAGATTAGGAAACAACCTAGCCAGGGAGTCAGCAGGCTCCTCGATAGCATTCAAGTGATTGTTGGCCAGGACCAGGGTATCCAGTGAAGGAAACATTACGCCCAGCTTTCGGATTTCAGTCCAGTCTTGGAGGTTGTTGTCTGTGATGTGTAGGAGCTTAAGGGAATGACAGCAGACAGAAGGACAAGACACTGTTTCATAGTCATTAAGGCACAGGAAGAGCTCCTCCAACCTGCAGAGAGAAGAGGAAACGGCCAGTTGTTTAGAGTAGCTGAGTTTGATATTTACACACACTGCCATGTATTCAATAGATAAATGACCCAAGTACCAGTAAACTCAGGAGGCTGGGCCAGGAAGAGCATCAATTCGAGGCTAGCCTGGGCTACACAGTGATAACCTGACTTAAAAACTAAAAATAAATAAATATGCACTATGTATGAGACTCTGGCATGTATTACAGAGTTATTTCCTGAAGCTGAAAATAGAGTATCGCTGGAAAGATAAATCTAGCATGAAGCAGGAGTCTGATAGGAGCTGCTGCTTGGTTAATCCCTTGCTTTCCTGAATGCCAGAGTCTACAGCATTTGAGGAGAACTAGATTTAATAAAATGTAGAGGCAATGAAAGAAAATTCCAGAAACATGGACAAATGTTTATAAAGAGAAATAGTAATTACCAAATCCTTACCCTATCTCAGGCCTTGTTCCAGGAACATTAATATAATGGTGTCCACTTTACAAACAAGGAAACTGAACCCAAACAGGTTAAGGGCTTGTCAAAGGTCTCATGGTCAGCATGGAACATCTGAGTTTAAAAGTTAATTCAACTGCCACAGCTAGTTCTAGCACCTGAAAGTGGCACGAGGAGAACGAGTTGTTCAAGGCCCGCCTCAGTGCAGAGTGAGTTTGAGGCCAGCCTGGGCTTCATAAGGCCTGTCTCAAACAAACAGACAATTTGAAGTCATGTTGGACGCTCTACCCAGAGAAGAAGGCTCATTAGATTGACAGTGAGGAACTACAGGCAGAAAGTGGGGTGAGGGGAGATCCTGGGGGGTCTTGGATAATCTCTATATTTTAACAATCAAAGAAACTACAGCTTCATGTCTTATCAGAGGTTTCCTCTGCATGGATATAGCATAAGCACACACAAATAGAACGGAACATTTCTCAACTGACAACCTAAAGTATAATTTCTTTCTAAAATTATTGTAAAGAATGTCAGGCCCACTTTTTATCAGCACCTAAGCATCACCATATTTAAGAGGCCCAAGCTTTTTTTCCTTCCAGAGGAAAGGGCTAAAGCCCAATTCTTGAGTCCGGTAATCAGAAGATTAAATGGAGAAAGGCTGCGGTGCTCTGGATGGCAAGTGCTTCTCAGGCTATCTTCCCAGGAAGATGCATGTTGCCCCTGGAAAGGTGAGTGGGCCACCCCACACCCTTCCTTGTTCAGTGACTTCATTGTTTCTCATGCTTCTCATTCTCTATAGCTCTAGAGTTTCTGAGATCAAAGATTAGCAGAGAATTCTATGCAGAGACGTGGATGTTGACACTCGCCTGTGCCCCCCATTCCCCCCCATGCCCCAGGGGCTTACTCTGGCAACTCCTGCAGTATGGTGTGCACTGTTTCCCATGATGCTTTGCTGTTGTTGAGGACAAGTTTTCGAACCCCAGAGAAGGACCCAGCACATGTTCTTTCTAAAACTGACAGACTCAGAGGATTGGAACTCAGGTTTAGAAACTCCAGCTGAGGAACATTTGACACAATCTTACTGACCTGTGGAGAAAAGAGAGAAGCTTCAACCTGGCAGCAACTGGAGCTTCAAAAGAACAAAAGAACAATCACGTTTATGAGGGCCTGAGTGGGTGGGTCCAGGTGAAGGGCCTTTTACCTCAGGAGTACCACTTAGCGAAGGCACCTACAGAGCAGCAGAAGGGACTTGGACAAATTGAGGCAAATAATTTAGTCTGTTTCCAAGAAGGAGTACTATGGCTGAGAGTTAGCAGCACAGAGCGTCCCTATGTGACCATTAGCAAGGCCCTGATGCTACCCCGTATAAAAGGATAATTTAGATGGCATTCTAGGCTATACATTTTTAAAGACCTAAGATTAGGCCACACAATTTGACTGTGTTCTCCCTTCCATTCTCAACACCACATTAAGTTTGAGTAAACACTTCTTCTATCCCCAGCCCCAGGGTTCCTGGAAAGATCTATGTGTTCAAAACTGACTAGAGAGACATCACCACCTAAGGGTGTTTCCAATGTCTGTTTCCAAGACAAACCAAATTTTAAGATGTAATTATTCAAAATTCCAAAGCATCCCATATAGATACATGACAACAGATGGATGGATGGATGGATGGATGGATAAATAGATAGAAAGAATAGATGGATGTTGGTAAAGAATGATCACCAATTTATGGGTTCCTTAGCAACTTATATGTAAACAGTGGGCAGGAGGCTTGGCTGGGCCTAACTACTCACTCTGCAGTTCTAGCTGCCCTGACACAGCTTATCTCATTAACTCTTTTTTTATTTTGTTTGTTTATTTATTTATTTATTTATTTATTTTTTCGAGACAGGGTTTCTCTGTGTAGCCCTGGCTATCCTGGAACTCACTTTGTAGACCAGGCTGGCCTTGAACTCAGAAATCCGCCTGCCTCTGCCTCCCGAGTGTTAATCTGCCAGATCCTTTATTATGACAAGTGAAACAACTGAAGCTAGAGATGCTAAATAATCTAACAGCGGTCCCACAGTACATCATGAGTATGACCTGGAGAAAATGAACAGCAACTGCAGAGATGCTGGCACGGTCAGTAAGGACCAAGTGAAGGAAGCACGGAGTGATGGACAATGCCTGCAAATGTATTAAGGCAGTGTGCGAGTCAGAAAGGAGGGAGCAGTTAGAATCGATTTCAGACTGTTGAAAGGCTTGGATGAAATCAGTTTCCAACACTTGTTAGCTGACTAGTGTCAGACACATCACTTAACTTTTCCAAGTCTGTTTCCTCACTGGTGAAATGGTTAAATGAGGTACACATGATGCCACTCAGGGCTCAGACCTGAGTGTCAGTTTGTTTTCAGAACTCTGGAGGAGAGGCGGAAAGGTGCAGAGAGGAGCACAGACAGAAGGCGAGCTGCAGTACCGTCAGGCCACAGCATCTTCTCAGTTCCATAAAATTAACTCCAGGATGGCTCACAGAAGTCTGTCAGAGGGGAAGGCCCTCACATTCACTGTTCATCCATTCTGTACACTAAATGTTACACAAATGAAGAACTGAGCTACCAAATAGGAAGGTGCACTGAGCTGCTGTCTAAAGCAGGAGGGATCTGGACAGGCTGAGCGTACTCTCTTGCAGTCACTTCAGTGGGTGAAGGTTACCAAGCCATAATGCAATATGTGGCTAGAATCTGAAATCTAGGCTGTGGCTACACACAGCTTAACTAATAGCTCTTTCGGGGGCCAACAATGTATTGCATTCCATGACCTAAATACCAAGAAGAATGACCAGCTACCCTTCACCTCTTTTGAGGAGGGTGGGGGGTATGAAATTCTGTTTAATAACTTCAAACAAAAGTACAACTCCTATTAAAAGAGACAAAACACAAATCCTTCTCCAACATCCTCTTGCTCATCCGTCTATATTTTTATAATAAAAAATGAGTAACTTAAAAGGTTGGAAAACCAGCCTGGTCTACAAAGTGAGTTCCAGGATAGCCAGGGCTATACAGAGAAACCCTGTCTCGGAAAAAAAAAAAAGGTTGGAAAACAAATTCTGGGCTCTTCTAAGCTAAGGGCTGTGCAATGCTCTTTTTACCATCTACATTGGCCAACAGTCAAGTACACTTGTACAGCCAAGTATGGTGAGGACACTGTGTATGTCCCCAAACACTAAACTCGACAAAAGCTAAGCAATCAGGAAGGAAAAGTTATGTGTTAAAATGCATATTTTCTCTTTAAGTATAAAGATCAAAACGGCTTCCTGTGTAACCTCACACTGAGGATAAGAGTCAGGAAAATACAACATTGATTAGATTGATAAAAATTTACTTATGAAGCCAGGTGTGGTGAACGCCTTTAACCCCAGCACTTGGGAGGCAGAGGCAGGTGGATCTCTGAGAGCTGAGGCCAGCTTGGCCTACAGAGTGAGATCCAGGAAACCCAGTCTCAAAAACAATTTTTTAATTTTTTTTTAAATTTTTTTTAATTTTTTACTTATGATGGAAAAATTTCCCAACAGCAAAGGCAACACACATCTCTGAGTTTCTAAGACAGCTCTTCACTTGGTGTCTTTAAATTAAAAATAGAAATGACTCCCCTGGGTGGAATGAGCTGAGCTGGTCATGTGCAAAGATGAAGAACTTACACCAGTTCCCAGGCCCCTGCAGCCCCAGGGTTTCCCAGGCCCCTACCCTGGCATCTATAAAGGAAGAAACTAAAGTTGTAAGGAAAACAGAAAAGAGATTCATGATAAAATCTGTAATTTATGCCCAAGCTTTTCTCTGCCTCACTCGACTGGCTAACTCCTCCCTCCCCTCAAATACTTTATTCAATCTCTTTTAAAAAATGGTTTCGATAAGAAAAAGGGTGGTGGAGAGATACATTGGAAAAGGTTGGACAAAATTCTACCCAGCCTAAAATTCAAGTCAATAGCTAAAAACCACAATTGCTTTATATACAGGTGCCCAATTAAGAAAGGCAGACAGACACACTTTTCCCTCCCTCCAAAGTATTACATTTCTCACCATATGTGTTTTAGCCTTGAGATATATAGCAGCTAAGAGCATAAAACAAAAGAAATGGCCCATTACGTGTAATGTTAGTGACCACTCAGAAAACTCAAAGAACATACTATGTTACTTTGTTCAACGCTACTATGCTAATGCAGGCTTTATTCAGATGGGTTAATGTCTAGGGACAAATAATCTTTTTCATCATCAGATACTTGGGTTATAAGGGAGCTGAAATGTGATGTCTTAAACCCTGTGACCTATGGAGCATTTGTAGCTGGTGAAGAGTTTAACTGAGGCAAAATAATCAATCTTCTTTTGCAGTTGGCACTTCTCTAGTCTCCTTATGCTCTGGTATTTACTCTAAAAGACTGGGACCAACTGCAGTTAAGAACATGGGGGACTACAAAGAATGGTGAAAACCAGAGTAAACTGTAAGAGAAACCTGAAAGCAGCCGCAGCAGCAATAGGCACCAGGTACACAGGAGGATGCTCAAAAGGAGTGCAGAGACATTCACACAAAATATGCAGTCCCTGGCTGGGTGCAGTGCGGGCTTAGAAATAACAGGGACCTTTGCTAATGTAGAGAAATAGCCCAGTTCCTAGCTTAAGCTCTGAGTGCTGGTCCATCCTACAGCTAGCTCCCTTCTCTGAAGTGCAATGACATCATTATTAAACTGCTGACCAGTAAGCAGAAGCTCTGGTATATATATTCAAAGCAGAGGTAAAAACACAACCTGTGTGCAATTTTCAATCTCCCAAACAACAAACTTGAGAAGATTCAGCAGGGGATGGAATCAGAAGGGGTGTAGTCTGAACAGCTCCCCACCCCCAATACCAGGCATATGTCTACATAGCACTGGGGAGCCAGGGTTTCAGCAGCAGGATCCAGGAGAGCCATGGGTCTGAGGGTTAGCAAGGTGACTGGCTTTTTGTGCACCTGGGCAATGTGGACAGAACTACGTCACACACACTAGATTAAACAGGATAGTGGAACAGACATTAGAAAAGCTCAACAAACAGCATTCATGATTTTTCTTAAGAAAGCTGTTTTAGGATTTGTGTAGCAGTCGGTAGCTACAAAGGATTCCAATGGCTAATGACCAGTATATACAGATGAGTGAGGGAAGGCTAGAAGACCAGGTGAATTCAGGGAGGTCATAGAAAGAGTTGCAGCAAGCAGACTTCACCAATCCATAGATGCAGTCAGTCATCCCTTAACGCAGGCAACAGACTTCTGACTCTAGTGTGTCTGTAACAAGACAGAAATCACCACCAGAACCAAGCTCGCATCTCTAGGAGTCAGTAAGTGACCATACTACGCTGGGATAAATTGTTCTGCAGCCGTGGGCACAGGTGCTCTGGGGGAATGTTCCTGACTGAACCTCGGGCCAGGGGAATCTGACACATAGACAGTAATCCAGGCAGAGGCCACATGACACATAGACAGTAACCCAGGCAGAGGGGGAATCTGACACACAGACAGTAACCCAGGCAGAGGCCACATGACAGGGGAGAGAACTGTGGGATTGGCATGACTAAAGCTAGGAAGCTGCTATGTTACATGCTCACGATGTGTGTTACATGCTCACGATGTGTGCTACATGCTCATGATGTGCTGTGAATGGCAGAGCAGGGCTGAAAACAGACATAGGGTTCTAGAAAGAGCAGAGCTGTGTGATGAGGGACCTTCCTCAGGATTCAGACCTTGGCTGCTAAGCAAGGAAAATGGAGGAATGGTGCCATGCAGCCGAGCCCAGAATGACTGCTTTACCTCAGCAGTCTGTGGTGCAAGAGTGGAGGCGGCAGGGTACCACAGGCATGGCAAACCCAGTAAGTAAACTTCTCCAAAGAGCCAGAGCAAAGACAATGATTGTAATCTAAGGCAGGAGAATGAACAGGGGTGTGGATGGGGGTGGGGCGGGGAGAACTGGTTTATATTTTGTGGTGTTTCTATCAGGACATGTTTTAATCAGGTAGGTAATGGTATCGATAATAACAAGAAGGAATGTCATGACACTGTTGCTGTGTAGTTGAGTTACTCTTAGGTCAAAAGGCATCAGTTTTATCAAACTACTCAACATTTGATTAACATAAGCGAAGTTGTGAGAATTTGTCACAGATTTCAGTAACAAGAAAAGGACTAGAGTTTTGGCTTCAGCAGAAGCACTTCTAAGACAGTCTGCAGAGATACAGAAGTGGAAGCAGAGGACAGGGGACTGAGAAACTGAGAAACGTGAGCAATCGAAGCTTTTGAGTACGCACCAACCTTTCAATGCCTGGGATTAAACCGTCGCCATGCTACTCACACCAATAAAAGCAGGGTCACAGCAATTAGCACCAACTGAGAATTCTCTATAGGTAGCTGGCAACTTGCTGTTGACCCTAACACATAGAGATGGCCAGAGTCTCAAGTGAGGACAACAGTCAGCAGGATAGAACGTTACATAAGCAAGCAATAAGCATCGCCTTTTCCCAGAGGTGGTGATACAGAGACTTTACCTCATGCCAGTCTTGGAGCTTGTTGTCAGAAAGATCGAGTTCTGACACGTGAGCACAGAAGGCTGCGATTTCTCTTTCATCTCCCGCGCAGGTAATCCCGCAGCTGTTCAACACGAGCACACTCGGGAGGTTGAGGCGATCTGAATCATTGGAAACACAAAACACTTGCTCCGCTCAGCCTCAATCTTCCTGTGTACATTAGCCCCCAGGAATCATAAGGAAACAAAACTCTATCTCCTGCATTCCAAGAAGGTCTTGGGACCTTGAATCCTAAAGAGAGTTAACTCTGGGCCAGGAAGAGCTCAGAGGTGCTGGCCTCCCTCCACAGTCTCCTCGGCTCTGCTCCCCGCTGCCCACCTCTAGCCACCAGCAACACCTCACCATCACCTTGCCTACACCTCAATCCCAGCTAACTTGTGTTTTAGACCACCATCGACTGACCTCAATTTTGTAGTTCTAAAAAGCACTCTGTCCCACTCTTTTCTCTCCAATGCTCCTTTTAAATGTTATCTCAAACTACTAATGAATTATCTGCTAAGCCACCTCTGCCAAGTCGGTGAGTTCCAAACATGTTCCTCACTTATGGGAAGCCAATCAAATGCTGTTTCTTTCGTTCCTGCCTATCAATTATTCCCATTTTACACTCATGTATTAACATATTTTCCCTTATGAAAGTATATCTTTCTTTAAAAATAAATTCCTAATTGGAGAAAAAGTTTCAGAGTCTAAAATATGCAAAAATCTGGTCAGCAGAAGAACAGGTCTGACCATGCCTGCTATAAGGTGCATGTATCATAAGCCCACTCACACTGTCCTATTGAAAGGGATAAATGTGACAACTCAACCACTTTTTCTCCTACTTGGAGAAAAACAAGGCCACCTGAAGGTCACAATTTCTAACTTGAGACCTCGAATTATATGGTTTTTCTATTAAGTACTATTTAGTATCAAATTTCTCAGATGTAGAACATAGCCTGGGCCATAAACTGCCAACTCAGAAGTCTATTTCTATAGAGTGGAAGAGAGTTATATTGAAAAATGACTGTCAGCCGACTCTGTGCTGGAATAAAAGAGCAATTCCCTATGAACCACCTTTAATTACAGAGAACTGCTGCTAAAAATCTGTTATGGTCAGCTAAGATGCAAAGGCTAGAAACAGCCCATACCACACACTCCCTCTCCTAGAATGTCTCTGTCTCCTCCTAACCACACTCCACATTCTCCAAGGACCAGCTAACCTTTGAAACCTTTCCTGATAGTATTATCTTCTAAATTTCATTCTCACTCACTGTGGTTTTCATTTGGCTCAACATAAGCTACATTGTGTTATAGCTCTAGAAACGTGAATGTCGTGTAATCTAATCCAAGAACCCATGGAGGTCCTCAAGGGCACAGGCCGGCCTGTACTATTCTCTACCCTCCAAGGAGCTTGAAAGGGTGTGCCCTTGCAGTATCATTCCCTAAGTATTAGGCTTGCCTGGAAAGGACAACTAAGATGCCTCCAGCCAATCTGGAAGAATCAATTCTCCGAGGCTCTTTATAGCACACAGTGATGACCATCTGACTCAGAATTCAAAATGAAGGCACTCATTCACAAACAAGGCAATGCTGGGATCCAGCCTAGAGAATCACCCACAAATTCTTTGTTCTACCTTCCTTACCTTTCATAGGTGAGCCCTGGGGCGTGGCTGGGACATGGACTCCCACCCCAGGGCCACGGCGGTAAGGGAAGTTTTCAGGACTGTATTTTTCACACAACACTTGCATGAAACTTCTCCCACTAGGCTGGTCCATCTTCTTTTCTGAAAAGTCTATAAGAAACCAGGAAATCATCAAAATTATCTAATTATTGATGTAAGAATGATTTCTTGTTCACGAGGAAGGAGGCTGGGTACTGGAGACATGTGTAACACGCTACTTCGTCAGGCAAACGTCTACTGTGGTGAGCCTCTGCAGTGTCAAGAGGACAGCAATGATCACACAGCACGGTGTGGGCCACATCACTAAAACGTCATCCAGCATTTAGAGGAGGGAGGTTCTTCCAACCATGGGTAACAAGAACATCTATGGTTGGTTTATAAGGTGTGTGTAGTAATTTGAAAGGCTGAACAAGATAGTACAGATTAAACATCAAACTAAATATGAACAGTTTGGATGAAGCCTCTAATACTGTCTTTCAAAACTGAGTCTTTCTTCATAGTAACAGAACCTCTGTGTGTGTGTGTGTGTGTGTGTGTGTGTGTGTGTGTGTGTGTGAGAGAGAGAGAGAGAGAGAGAGAGAGAGAGAGTCAGAGAGACAGAGAGAGCATGCACACACATACTTATACACTTGTCTTTAGAAATGTATGACTTAGCCAGGTGGGGGTGGTGCACGCCTTTAATTCTAGCACTCGGGAGGCAGAGGCAGGTGGATTTCTGAGTTTGAGGCCAGCCTGGTCTACAGAGTGAGTTCCAGGACAGCCAGGGCTACACAGAGAAACCCTGTCTTGAAAAACCAAAATAAATAAATAAATAAATAGATAAATAAATTGAAATGTATGACTTAGCTGTGGCTGACATGATAGAAATATATGTGTGGTAGTTTCTGGGAATCTTTAAGATAGTCAGTGCTTTCCATCAGACCACCCACTTCCTGCCTTCCTTCATTCTTTCACTGCAGAAGAGATGCCTCACTGGGTCATGGGTCCAGGAAATAAGCCTGATGAAAGTGGAACATAAGCCAAAGGACCCAGGTCCCCAAACACACCACTGACCCAAGCTCTCAAACCGGCAGGTAGATACCTTTGGGATTCCAGGGACAGAAAATGTTCTACTTTGACATAAGCCACTGTCATCTATTTCTTGGTCACTTACTAGACCTAAGCCTACCTAATACAGAGTGCTATTTCTTCTGGTGCTGAATTTAGGTAGTTTTCACTATTTAATCTCACCTAAGGGCCTAAACACTCAGTAACTCTTACATCTTCTCTGCACTCATGCACATATTAAAGGAAAGAATACTAAACACGCCGACTTCTGACAGCTGATAACCCACTACCCTCAGGGACCGGCGTTGTTGTGCTGCCTATCAGCCAGGATACAGACAACTACAGTTAATCTCCAACCATCAGCCACCATAATACTTTTTTTTTAAAGATTTATTTGTTCATTATATGAAAGTACACTGTAGCTGCCTTCAGACACTCCAGAAGAGGGTGTTAGATCTTGTTACGGGCGGTTGTGAGCCACCATGTGGTTGCTGGGATTTGAACTCAGGTCCTTTGGAGGAGCAGTCAGTGCTCTTAACCGCATAATACTTTTTAAATGAATCAATAAAAAGGAGAACCTCGAGTGAGAAGAAACAATGGCTGAGGAAGGCACAGCAGAAACCTAGTGTTGCCACAGCAGCTGCAGGCAGGAACCGCCCGCTGCATACTCCACTAGCAGCTGAGCGGAGTTGGGAAGAGCTGGCCTTTGAGGAAGGGAATATAACTTGTTTGATTTTGTTCTTTAAACTCCTCTTGGTGCTTTAGTATGGCACAGATATGACAGAGCCAGGGCCAAGAGCTAAGTAGCTAGGAAGATGCTGTAAAAACCCAGGCATGACGATGAAGAACCGAGCTAATGTCCCAGGAGACACTCACTGAGCGTGGGAGGACCAAGGCAGCTTTAGTGAGCAAGGTTTTGGGGAAATACGGGGGCTAGCAGAAGGGGTGAGGTGTAAGTCTAAGCCTTCGGTTTCTGATGCTTACCATCCACTAGTGCCTTTAACTGAACTTCTTCCGTGGATAATGTGGGGCACTGGATGATACTGTGAGAAACATTATAGAGTTAGGTGGCAAATGCTGGCTGAAGATGGAGACTCCGATGTCAACCTTAACATAGGACATGTTATGAGGACTAGAGAGACAAAAGAACCATGGGGTGCCAGGGACAGAGGAGGTGGTGAGTCACAAAGAAAAGGAGCAGGGACAACCAGAGCAGAGGGTACAACCCCCAGGCTAGGATGAGAAGTGAAGGAAGATGGGGTGGCAGGCCCTCGGTAGCTAGAACAGAAAGCCCTGGGCAGCCATCACTATTTCCCCCGCAAACTATCAGAGACTGGCTGGAGGGACTGCTCAGTGCTTACTACTTAGTACCCCATGCTAACAGACTGGCTGGAGGGACTGCTCAGTGCTTACTACTTAGTACCTCATGCTAACAGACTGGCTTGAGGGACTGCTCAGTGCTTACTACTTAGTACCCCATGCTAACAGACTGGCTGAAGGGACTGCTCAGTGCTTACTACTTAGTACCCCATGCTAACAGACTGGCTGGAGGGACTGCTCAGTGCTTACTACTTAGTACCCCATGCTAACAGACTGGCTGGAGGGACTGCTCAGGGCTTACTACTTAGTACCCCATGTTCCCCCAGCGGACCTAGTTTGATTCCGAACACTAACGTGGCAGCTCAAAACTGTAACTTCAGTCCTGGGGGATCCAAACATCTCGTCTGGCATCCTCGAGCACCCGCCATGCTTGTGCTGCACATACACATATGTAAGTAAACACTCATGTACATCAACAATGAGAATTTAAAAAAATCACTAAAAACAACTAGAGACTTGAATGCAGCTACACATTAGCTAGGGAGGCGAAGGACCGGAAGACACCAACGGGAGCAGACACTAAAGGGCTTCTCAGAGAGCTGTCCGATAGCTTCAAGCTGCTCACGGTGAGTGCTGACGCTTATCTCACCTTAGAAACACTGCTTTCCTTGTGCTTATACAGTCAAGTCTCAGGCTATTATAATAACTCTACCACTAAATCATACAGGGGAAGAACTGTGTAAGTCTGTATCTTCCGGTGCTAATTCAGCATCCAGTGCAGCATGCCGTATACAGCACTAAAACCACTCATGGCTACAGTGCTGGGTGGGAAAGGCAGAGACTGTGGGGAGAGGATAGATTAAGCCCCACTCAGTTTTTACCACTTAATAGCTCTGTGACTAACAGCAAGATGCTCAACCTCCTGCCGTAGCAAACACGTCAGCCAGCATTTAAATCTTTCTGTAAAAATAAGCACATTCATCTAATTATTAGGCAAATTTGATCCTTTCCTTTAATAAATGGTAAAATTCTATGTATACCAAGTAATTTTTATAAGATTAATCTTTCTGATTATCAGGAAATGTTTGATTTATATATTTTATCTATTCACATACTGCGGAGATGTAAATTCCTTGGATGAAAAGAGTGACACATGGACAAAGGTTTACAAAGCCCTGCTGTAGACCCTTGTGTCACAGGGCCACTGGAGAGACTGTTTTCTGGATTCAAACTACACACTCTTCATTTTGTCTGGACATTACGGTGAGGTGGAAAACCCACGGACACAGACTAGGTACATATGAACTAGTCCCTAACCTGTCTTTCCTCCTCACCCATGGATGATCTGAACCTCCCCCTAAGGTTTGTAGCAAGAATTTAATGGAGAAAAAAGCATGGACATAGAAGTAGCCATTAGACTGCCTGTCTTCACTGCAATGAAACACATTTACTGGCCTTTGTTGAATCATTAGAAATGTTTAGAACACACATGTTCACTGACTACATGCCTATTCATGGAACAAATGTTTTACCTGTATAATTCACACCAGAGGAATATATAACAGGTCACCTTGGAAACACCTTGAGCACTGGCCTGCACTCTGTTTAGCCCCTTTATTTGTAAGCTTACAGTGGGCACCTGTTTTAGAGCTATGAATATATAACACTGATCTAGTTTATTCCACCTAAGGAGTGATAGGTGTCTTAACAGGGCTAGCGTAGCTTCAGGAACTCTCCAACTGGCAGGTTCTTTGTTTATGGAGAGTTGCCACCTTCAACAGCAGACAACACAGGCCAGGCGCTCTGCCACCAGCGAAAGCCTCCACGGCTCTTATCAAAGTCTGTCTCAAGCAGAACACCAGTGCAAGCTTTTAGAAATGGTTAACAAAGCAATTGGAGCGATTACACTGTCATCTTCCATACAACTGGCAGTTCAGAAGTCTAAAGTGTAGGGAAGGCAGACTGTCACTGTGGCAATAAAGGTCTCTGTGTTCATGTGGCATCTTTGAGCTAGAGGCTTCTGAAGCACTTCTGCCTACATAACTCAGGGACAGCTAACTTGGACGCAATTTAAATATGGAACTCTCATTCATGTGAAGATAAGAGCCCAGGGATAAACACACAAGCATGGGAATTTGAAAGTTTTTCCCTTAAGTCTTCAAGCTTGACAAGAACTCTTCCAAGGCCAGCCTATAATCCTCACTACTTGAGAGGCATAGGCAAGAGACCAACTTAGTGAGGCTTTGTCTCACAATAAAAATTACTAATAAAAAAGGCTAGGAGTACAGCTTAGGATAGTCCTTGTTTTGCATATACAAGACTCCAGGTTCAGTCCCCAGCATCATCAAAACAAACCAAAAACCTCTTGCACATATTCAGGATGTGAAAATATCTAGTGTTCTCTCTGGGATTACAAAGTGACCCCCAGGCCCCTTTACTGGTCATTTACGGAAGAGTCTTGCAGCAATGCAGGTGCACACACATGCCTGCATGGCTGTCCAATTAGAACCTTAAGAGGGCCAAATGGATGTGTAACAAAATCTGCTCAGATCTGCTGTGTTTCAGGAGGAACGGGAGGTGGGAAAGGAAGGCTGAAAACCAAGAAGACTGACAAATGAGGAAATGTAGAATGAAAAAGATCTTTAACTCAAGCCTTTTAAAAGGTTTGGAGGTAATCTATGACTTTCTGGAAATAACAGGAGTCAAGTTACACCTGTCTACCTCTGCAGTTGGAAAGGTTCAAATGCATTTGTAAGGCAGTTCTCAATTGGTGCTTGAAACCCGGTAGCCAACGAGCCAGGAATCTTGGGTGATGCTGCTGGGCTCCATTACAGGTGGAGGAACATGTGAAAATCTCAAGTCTTTTGTGTCTCAAGATCCCATGTCAGGATTCTGTAGCACGCCTGGAGAAAGTCACAACAAAGCACTGGCCGGACGATAAGGGGCACACAGCGGCGCTGCCAGGCGGCTACTATCTGAGCAGAACACCAGGCCCACAAGTACAGTCAGACAGCCTGTACTTTACATCCCCATCCCAAAAGGGTGAGTTACGAGAAGTATCAAACTCAACACAGCAGGGTTAAAGCTGATCTGGATGCTAAGGTTATTCAAGATCTAGCCTCTGGTGGTAAGCAGTGTCAATACTGCCCACAGATGCAACGTGGAGCAGAATGCTTCACAGAGCATAAATACTAGCAGCTCTGCTCACGAATTCTCAGACAGAGAAATAGAAATACAACCTCAGAGTGCCAAATGTAAAATCAAAACCTTATAAAAATAGATTTATTGGCTTGTATACGCACAGGCTATCTCTAGAAGGAAAAAAAGAGTTGGAATAGCAGCAGCAACTGATGCAGAGGGAAGGGAGGAGGGAGGAGGGCCAAGGAGCCTCGCCACTGCAGACTCTGAGGTACCTGAAACAGCAGTCCCTGGCGCCACCACTCAGAGTGGGTGTTTTTATGTCACACATACAGGAATGACCTAATGATTTGTCAAATGCTTTTTTTTTTTAAATTATGCTTTTATTTAATCTCAAAAGTTATAGTTTCTATGAAAAATTCAAGTTGGGTTTTTTTTTTGGAGGGGGTGTATAATAGATAGTATTCTAATAACATTAAAGGAATGAAAGGGAAGAAAAGAGAAACAGAAAAGAAGATCAAACAGAGGTTGGTAGTTTTGTAAAATTTGGTGGAAAAGTGGGTGTGTGCATACCTGAGCCTAGGAGTGAACTTCAGCAGCAGGAGAGGAGAGGAGCGGAGGTGGACACGCAGGTGACCCGGCCACCAGGCCCTACAGCTCCTCCCTGCTCCCTCACAAGGGCAACCCAAAGCTCCACTCTGGACTATGGACGATAGTCAGGGCTTGTAGGGACGTCCTGGCGTGCCTCTGCCAGCCAAGTGCAATTACACAACCACACCAGGAAGCAGAGGTGCACTCAGGAGCCTTGAGAACTGTGGGCAACCAGGTCACCAGGACTGGAGACCAGCAAAGCCCACCTTCTCCAGTGGAACACTCTGGATCGTCTCACAGTACTGCAGCAGTCGGTGGCTGGCGACACTTTAGGAGAAGAAATAAACACCCACCGCCTGTCCTAGCCTAGGGTGGGGCTGGACCTTCAAGAAGAGTTTCTGTAAGTGGAAACTATCTTTGATTTGGACCCACTTACATACAATAAGTCAGTCTTAGCTACTATCAGAAGTAGGGCACCATAGTGGCATGTCTCACTCCATCTGAGGAAGCAGAAAACCGCCCTCTGGAAGCATCTACCTGCCCATACTGACTTAGGGAGGAAAGGTAAACATCTGCCCAAGCTGCACCTTCACCACAAGGTTCTCTTGGTTAGATGGTGCTTCACACCAATGGTGCTTCCTTCAGAAGACAGACGGACAACGGGAATCTCTCACAGGCTGTTGGGAGGAGGTTAACAAATGCCTTTCCTTTTCTATGTGACTTCTTTCTGACCTTCACCAAGTCATCCTGAGGAGGCAAATCTGCCTGTTCATTATGTATTAAGTAGGTACTTGCGCAGAGTATTTTCACTTAGTGGGAATCAAGGCAGTTACATGCATCAGAGGCTGAATCTCTGCTGAGCACTACACAACGGGAGAAGAGAGAAAATTTAGACCCTGACATCTGGGCATTTCCCACTTAGAAGGAAATACATGGGATAAAAAAATATATAAATAAGTCACAGAGAAAGAGTAAAGTGGGAGTAGGAGAGACTGTTCAGTAGTTAAGAGCACTTCCTGTTCTTGCAGAGGACCTGGGGTCAGTTACCAGCACCCATGCAGCAGCTCACAACTGTGTCTAACTCCAGTTCTGAGCCAGTGTCTCGTGTGACCTCAAAGGGCTCCTGCACACATGAAGTGCTCTCTCTCTCTCTCTCTCTCTCTCTCTCTCTCTCTCTCTCCTTCCTTCCCTCCCTCTCTTTCTCTCCTTCTCTATCTCTCCTTCTCTCTTCTGGGCACACATGTATACACATAAAACTAAATGTATTTTTAAAAACCATAGGAAGGTGTTAACTTTTGGAGTGAATCCTGGCCCATCTAGCAGAAGAGGGAGTTGGAGAAGAACATTCCAAGTACAAGAGACAAAGGAAGACGACCAGGCAGGCAGACCTGAAACATTACCAATGCTGTTAGCACACAGGGATGGGGGAAGGGGGTGCAGATGACTGCTCAAGAAGATGTCAGAACATGCTGACCTTGTTGTTCAAGCCACAGGTTACCCTGTGGAAATAAAAGGATAATTTTCATAGAACACTGTGGACCCAGCACAAAGATGGAGTTCCCGATCATGCACAGAAGTCAAAGTGATGGGGATCTTTAGGTCCTTCCAGGATGGAGCAACCTGAATTGGCTCACGTCAGGAAAAGCATCAGTAGTTTCACCATAGACAAGGGGGGGAGTCGAAGCCATACCATAAGGAAATGAAACATAGGCAGAGACAGAGTATGAGCCTGACCTTAGAGGGGCTGGGATGAAAGTGCCAGAGAGGAGTGGCTGATGGAGAACACCCAGAGGTAAAGGACTACTTTACCAGGCTGCTGCTGCTGCTGCTAAGGGTCAGAGAGAACAGTGCTGGCTAAGTAGGAGGAGTCTGCAAAGGCCAGCAGTAAGTAGCATAGCAAAGCCTAAAGGAGACACGCTCCTGGGCCACTTCCCACAATCCCCCGGAGTTACCAGCTCTCTTAATGGTCCAGTCCTTCCTCATCCATTTGACTTTCACTAAGTGTGGATCCCTCTTTTAACCTCATTCCAAAACTCCTTTCTGGATTTGATCCCAAACCTTCAACATTGTATTCTAGGAAGTTTCAGGTTTTCCCTTGATTCATTTTTTTGAAAAGTGGTTCTGATCCATAGCACGAGTGCATCCCACTGAAACACAGCCACTCTAGGACAACGTATGAATATGTTATATATGTCTCCTCCAGAAAAGACCTTAAGACTCTAAAGATGAGAGTCAGTTAATCACCTTATTGGTTTTAAAAACTACATTATCTGATCTGAATTTTTAAAACCTTCTATTTGAAAGTAAGCAGACGATCCTGTCGGCGCCACACTCCCTGTAACTCCTGCTCCGGATAGCTGAGCTGGCCGGGGCAGTGAGTGCGGCCAAAAGCCTCTCCTATTGGAAGTCACGCCACACCAGAAGACATCAGTGACCTATTTAGCAAGCAGACTGAGCCTGAGAACGCACCTTATGGTGTCCTTCCAGACCACATTGTCCAGGCTATGGAGATAGTATTTTCTACTCAAAGATTACATGGCTTTTAGACATATAATTTTAGAATTTGCCTGAAGTTCATGAAAAAACTTTCTGTGTCCATACATACTTACAACATCCCTGTCAGGGGCTTTATCCCCATTGATGAGCTGTTCCAGTGGAAGCCACAGACAGCAGCCATGTCTTCAGAATGAACACCTAAAAGATGGTCCACGGCAGTAACCAGGTTGGGGCTCTTCTCTATGGCACCCCAGTTTAGTCTGTACTGAAGCTATGGACACCTTCTATACGACCTGTTAACTCTGGACATTATGTAATATATCTAACTAGATGCCCTCTTTGGATGAAGTAAGAAAACTCTATGGTGGCGCACGCCTTTAATCCCAGCACTTGAGAGGCAGAGGCAGGCAGATTTCTGAGTTTGAGGCCAGCCTGGTCTACAGAGTGAGTTCCAGGTCAGCCAGGGCTACACAGAGAAACCCTGTTTCAGAAAACAACAACAACAACAACAAAGAGAGAGAGAGAGAGAGAGAGAGAGAGAGAGAGAGAAAAGGAAAAAGAAAAACAGAAAAAGAAAAAGAAAAAGGAAAAGGAAAAGAAAAAGAAAAATCTATCAAGTCTAATAAATTTTTAGAGCTACCCTGCAGAGGCAAGGTTAGTCAGCTTGTTAACTCTTCACATTCCAATGCAGGGCATGTGTGGTTGATAGACCATAACCAGCCCACGCCACGCCACTGTGATCTCACACCCATTCCGCAGTCAACAATCCTATTCCCAAAGCCTCTGTCAAGTGCACTGCACACAGCATCTTAGAGTTAAGTGCACCGCATCATGCTTTCCTAATGCATACGAGTCATTCAAACACGAGCAGATGCAGTGTGAGAACGCGAGTTCCTAGACTTCTGTAGCACTGCAGGTCTCCTTACAAGCAGCACAAACCTTAGACTACTTGACTAAAATTCCTGTCCTTGACTTAGTGACAATCGAGGTGTTAAAACCATGGCTGTGTGTTACCCGGGAGCTCTGTATTTTCTATTGGGAGCCATATTGCACACAAGACACACATAGTGTTGGCAAGGTTTTCTTAGCTACGGGTACATGTCAGCAAGTAGGACTGACACGCATGCTTGTTGTCCAGTATATTCCAGCACAGCACTGGAATGCCTACCCAGCATACTGCCCCAGGACAGGAAACAGAACAAAGTCCCACTTCATGAGAAACTGTTTCAAAGTATTAATTTCTAAATACTTCCTAATGTTTATAGTTTCTCAATGACTAAATATGCTGCAAACCAACTGGCTGTGTCCCATTAGGCACACTGAAACAGAAAACACTGCCCAGAGACCCAGCGGCACAGCACCACCACAAAGGGTAGCATTTACTACTCTTTACTGAACACCTCCAAAGAGATCCCCCTGAGGCCCCCATAACCATCTCCTTCACAAACAAATTAATGCCCACCCTGAGCTTTCTATTTGACCTGGATCCCACCCGGGAAAATCTCAAGGCTTTATCAATGCACTTACTCAGAGCAGGCTTAGACGTGTTTACTCCTGAAGCCACGTCCCCACACCTATGTCTCCACGCCGAGATTAACAATCATTTCAAAGCCTAGAACTTCTCTGAAAAACACACTGACACTTAATCTGTATTTACAGCCTGGGAAACTGAGGGGATTTGCTCGGGTTTCTGGGGCCACAGTAGCATGTTACGTCATCCTTGCTGTACCTAATCTTGCTGAGTCAGGCTGACTTCTTTAAAAAAGTAATATTGCATGTCAACAGCACCACATGCAAGTCCTAGAAGTAGACCTTGGTAAAGTGTATGAAACTGACTGTAGCCAAAATTCTTACTGTAACTACAGCAAAGTCGCCAAGCCTGAACACAAAACAGTAGCCCTGCTTGGCCAGTCACCAAAGGAGGAACACTCCTGTCTTCCCATAGCAATGCAGAGGTCACCCCTCTGAACAGATTGCTAATACACATTTTCTTGTAGCTGTGAGCACACAAGTTTAAGGTCATTACCTAACTGCCTACAGCCTCTCTCATTATTATCTCTGAACTGTCACGTGAAGGCCCAGTCTCATTAGGAACAGACACTAGCCTATCACCCAGCAGCCTTCCTTCCTGAGATAACAAAGCACTCTGATAACCAGGGGTCACCACATGTTACAATAGCCACGGGCAGAATATGGCCAAGTCTACACATGGAAACAGTCACTGGTTCCTTCCAGTCCCCCCGCTACAGCACGCTGCTGGTGGCTGGGTGTGCTGACTCCGGAGCTAGCTGCTTGTAGCTGATGATGAGGCCACCGTCCCTGTGGCTGCAGACAAGCCGCACAGATCCGGGAACTGCTGGAGCAGTTAGCACTGAGACGCCATGCCCAGTCCATCTACTACCCGACCACTACCTACCATCACCTCTGAGTGACCACTGGGCTGCACGGCTTACTTATAATTACTGCACAGAAGATCTGGCTACTTAGGGCCCAGGACTATGCTGACTGCTGCCAAGTAGCAAGTACAAACAGTAAAATGTCTGACTGTCTGTCATTTATAATGCCATTCCTTGTTAACTGGACGACTTTCTGCCACCTTTACCTGAAGGATAAAATAGGTAAGTCTAAAAATGCACTTAGAAGAGATTTGATCTGTGAAGGATTAAATCTCCATCTATACATTTCTTGTAATCATTATTAAGTTTCATGAGAACACACACTGCTAAATGAATGAAAGATATCCTTTTACAAAAGGTACTTGCCTTTATAAAATTTAGGCCTTAAATTATTAATGATGATCATGAAAGATACGATCTCACTGAGTTACTACAATAAGGATTAAATAATTTAGAATTGTTTTCAAAAAGTAGAAATTGAAATTTTTCCTAATTTGATTCAAGCCTATGGACTAAGGAACAATGCCATGATTATCAATATAATAGAAGTATCTTCAAGAAAAGAAAGTCTTTTTAGTGCAATAATGCCATAAGTCAATCAGGAAACTTAGTATGTGGACGTCACTGCACTAAGTGATTCTCTTCTGATAAACATCTCTGAGATGTGTATGGCAAGGCCAGCTCTAAAGCTAATGATCTTGTAAAAGATTATCTCCAATACTTTCCAACCCATTCTGCATGGCTTCCAGATCTCAGATCCATCTGTTTGCCAAATGTATCTGCAAGACAACATTCAGAATGTCTGTAGTTATTTGTGGATACATGCAGAGGGTCCAAAGTAAGAGTTATCGAGTGAGTACCTGGAGCTGAGGCAGACAGGGTGGGGCTCCCACTCTGGTTCCAGCTCTGTAAACAAGCTCCGATTTGGGGATCTTGTGCATCTGATGTAGCTATTTAAGAAGTCTCTCAAGACGAATACTGAAATGGTATTTGTTCCTAAGACACGGGAGGCTCTCCATACCTTGTGGAGGAAACACGCTCATTAGGCAGTCTCATTCAGACATAAACCACAGTGTGGTGAATTCACTGGGAACCAAGTGAATAAACAAATGTCCTAAAACACATAAATGAAGAAGAAAGCCATGTATTGTTATGGCTCATTTGACAGAACATGTCTTCAGGATCACAAGTTCACAGGAACTAATCTGTGTTTCCTATATCCACAAACTCAAGGTGACTTTGCAGAAAAACACTGAGAACAACCAAACCAACTACACTGTGTTTGAGAACAACTCCAGGGAAAAAACAGGCCAAGAAAAGAGAAACCGGGCCCAGGGCCCATGTAAATAATGTATGAAGGGGCAGAGAAACCAGCTGGAAAAACTTAAAAGCAGTCAATAATTAATCCTGAAACAGTGAATATAGGTCTGAGGATAAAGAAAGGGGGGGTAGAAAAGAAACTGAATGCCAACCTCGGAGCACAGGAAAAACCTCAACTCACAAAAGCAACAAAACCCAAAAGCAAGCCACTCCCCCAGAGGCAGACCTGCACTGCTCCTAAGGCCCCTCCCCGTGAGGCAGACAGGCACTCCTCCTAAGGCCCCTCCCCGTGAGGCAGACAGGCACTCCTCCTAAGGCCCCTCCCCGTGAGGCAGACAGGCTTGCCTCCTAAAGCCCCTCCCCAGAGGCAGACAGACACTCCTCCTAAAGCCACTCCCCCAGAGGCAGACAGACACTCCTCCTAAAGCCACTCCCCCAGAGGCAGACAGTCACTCCTCCTAAAGCCACTCCCCGTGAGGCAGACAGGCTTGCCTCCTAAAGCCACTCCCCCAGAGGCAGACAGGCACACCTCCTAAAGCCACTCCCCCAGAGGCAGACAGGCACTTCTCCCAGAGCTCCTCCTCCAAAAGCGCTCAGGCACTCCTCCTAAGGACTGCTCTATGCCCTTGACTTTGAAACTTCACAACAAAACATCTCCAACACAGAAAGGAGGAGGAGTTGACAGTAAAAGTAAAAACGTTTGATCATCAAAAGACGTTAAAAACATAAAAGACACACCTAAAACTGGAAAAAGATTATGCAATATACATAAGATACAAAGAATTGTTTCTTTTTAAAATTAAAATCCAATGGGGAAAATGGATAAAAGACATGAACAAGTATTTAACAGAAGATCACCCTCAACTGAGTAATAAAATTATAGAAAAGATTCTCACCCTCGATAACCCAGACAAAAATGAAAATTTCAGTGACCTTACACGTAAGCAAAAGTTTAAAGCCCTGCCAGCTGAAGCACTGGGAGAAAGTTCTCCTACACTGTAGAGAGGTCACCTGTGACCTGTGGAGAGCATGAGGACATCTGGCGCAAACACCTTACAGCAGACAACTCTCTAGGTTGCAAAACTGAAGATAAACTTATCAAGTCTCCATGTTTGCCCAGGCTAGCCTGGAATCTGTGCTCAACCAGCCTCTACCTCCAGCACGCTGAGATTACAAGCAAGCACCCCCAAGTCCTGCAGCAGCACATGATATTTGATTCATCAATTCCAGCTCTCAAAGAAAGTTCTAGAGGAGCTGGTGTATGTGGACCAAGAGACAAGGGCAAGAACGCCCATAGACAGTTCTTTGAATCTGCAAATATCCTGGAGCAAATGGATCTCTTACAACATACACATAAACAAAATGCTACACAGAAATGGAAATGAACAACAGCTCATTAAGTAAGCTTCCTCATCAGTGTGGACACATTTTCAAACAATGTCGAAGGCTTGGAGATTTAACTCTGGCTCAGTCCCTAGAACTTAGGGGAAAAGTACACACACACACACACATATATATATATATATACACACACATATATATGTATGTATATATATATATATATATGTATATGTATGTATATATATATATATATATATATATATATATATATATATATATATATGGTGTGTGTGTGTATGTATGTATGAATATTTTGAAACATGGAAAAATAATCATCATTTCAGGTCACATACCTAAGTGGGTTTAGGAAGATGGCTCAGTCAACAAAGTGCTTGCTATGCAAACATGAGGTTACCCAAGTTCCATCTTCACCACACACACACACACACACACACACACACACACACACGGGCTTGAGTTGACTAACCAGAGAAGAGTAAAGCTGGCACAGCCGTGCCCTGGGAGCTGCCCCTGGAGGTTGGAGGCCAATGATGAGGAAGGGCTCCGGCTGGGGCAGTCAGAGTTCTCCACTCTGCAGCCCACTTGACTGCTCTCCTCTCATGTCACCAGTACAGCCCTCAGCATCACATTTAAATCTCCTTCAGCCTTCGTTTTCAATGCTCTGCTCAGTTCAACAGCCACCCACCCTGCTCAGACCTCAGTGGTATCTCCTCACTTCCTGTGGTCTGTTCAAATGTAAGTCAGATGTATTCTTCAGAGTGCGGGTGGCTTCCTTTCTCACTGAGAACAGACCCTAATTCCAACCCTCAGGCCCCCTGAGCTCTGCTTTCTGCTCTCTCCCACCGCACATCCTTCCACTTGCTCTTCCGTTTACTTCTAAGGCTTGCCAAGCTCATTCCTCCATTTGCTGATTCTCTGCCGCCGAGTGCTTCATCTCTGTATCCAGGAAGCGCCTCAAATTTAAACACAGATGTCACCTTCTCAGAGGCTGCCTTTGACCACAGTGCCAAACACAGGCACAGCATCAGCATCTCTCCTTCTCTTTCACCCTACAGGGCACTTCTTGTGACCCATTAGTCTCCACCAGTGCGGCTGTGTCACCGGGCTTCCTGTTACCCACAGCAGAGCCTGGCACACACCAGTACTGGGTGGTTGAATGGAAAACTGAACCTTACTTTGAGTAGACACGATGCAGTATCTACTGACGGTGAAATGAAAATCAGCAGATTGGGGAGGAACACAGCAGACTGGGAAGAAGAATTAGGAAAATCACTGGGAAAGCATTATTCTAAGAACAACCTTACCACGACCTGCAGTGGTACTTCCGGCCTCAATCCTAAGGATGGTTAGTAAACTGCTAATCAACGTTTCACACCCCAGGATCTTTAGTTTTGAAAATGTAACTACTTAAATCTCCTGGATCTAGGTTTCTCCTTCCATCCCCTCCTCTTGCTCCATGTCTGTCTCTCTTTGTCTCCCTGTCTCTTTCTGTCTCTCTCTCTGTCTCTCTCTCTCTCTGTGTGTATGTGTGTGTGTGTGTGTGTGTGTGTGTGCTTGAATCTACTTCGAGAAAAGCATTGTATTTAAGAAGATGCTTCCAAGATGGCTGAGTGGTTAAGAGCATATACTACTCCTAAGGAGGACCTGTGCCAGGAGGCTCATGACCACCTGTGACTTGTTCCAGGGGAATCCAATGCCCTCTCTGGACACTCCAGGCACCTGCACTCAGAAGTACACACCTACACACACAGGCATACATATCTTTTAAAGAGCTTGCTTTATTTAGTTCGAGTTCATTATGATCATTAAGCAACTTGCACAAGTTACCTCTCTATGCCCAAACCAACAGTAAAATGAAGCATTGCATCTCAGAGCCATGAACATTATGAAACAATGTTCATTCAATGAAAGTATCTAGTTAAGTGGTTAACATATAGGAAGGAACTAATAGTTATTAGTAGGAACACTGAGAAGGGAAGTCATGACAAAGGGGCCCCAAGGTAAGTCAAATCACCAGTGTCCTTACACACAAGAGCTGGACACACTGCCAAGGTTAGCCTTGTGGCCACCAAGAAGTCAGGTGAACATAAAGCTCAAACAGAAGGGTGGAGAAGCACTCAGAACAGGAGAGTGTCACCAACCTTGGCAAGGAGTGAGTCACGCATAGTATGGCTGCACAGATGCCATCAGAAACTCAGCAGATAGGAAAGGGAGGAAACTGGTGCAGAGGCAGAAGAGAAGGACAGACGCAGGTAAGGAGGCCGACTGGAGCATCTGCTGTCCTGTGCTGTGCTGTGCTGTGCTGTGCTGAGCTGTGCTGTGCTGTGCTGTGCTGTGCGGTGCTGTGGGGCTGTGTTTATGAAGTTTACACTCTAGTCACTGGGCAGTGGGAAAGTTGAAAGGAGGGGATTAAACATGCCATTTTGATAGCAATCCTTTTAAAGGCAGAAAAACATCCTGAGTCCTTAATCATTACATAGATCCCGGATCTGTTAACCCAAAATGGCAACTAGGAGAAGCCTGCATTCTGAAACCATAAAGAATCCCAATGCTAAGACTGGGCTGGAATCTGTATTCCTCGTCAACTTGACCAGGAGGACGTTAAGCCACTTGTCTTTACAACAGCAGAGAAAAGCTGTGTTTACTCTGCGCATGAGCTGTGTAGCTTGCCATTACTATCTCATTTAACTCTCATAAAAGGCACTCTTGACCCCATTTGAGATCAGAAAACCCAAACAAGGCTTGGGTCATTTGACGAGTGACTGACAGAGCCAGGATTCCAAGGGAGGCAGACTTCAAAGCCCTAAAATTAAACTAGCCTGTGCAAATAGGGCACTGCTCAGTTCATTAAACATCATGTACTCAGAAATCCATTGTGTGTACCTGCTACAGTTTAAAGCATCACGGCAGGCTGGTGACTCTTACATGTCACTGGGCAGAACAACCATGGGCAGAGCAGAGCACTAAGTCATGAATGTCCCCAGCCCCACCCAGAAATTTTGGTTCAGGAAGCCCAGGATGGAGTCAGGAATCCACTTTTGAGTTCTAAGTTCAGTCGATGTGATTCACCTGTTCCGTGAACTATGCCGGCTAGCTATGAGGTTCAAAGGCCCTTTCTCATACAATAATGCAAGCATAAAAAGACTTCACATGAGAGAGGTCATACAAAATAAAACAAGAATGAACAGGATTTGATGAAGAAAGGGTCACCCTCCTACGGGCAAAGGGAGACACAATGAACTGTAATCTGGGTGGGACGAGTATCTATTTGGAGAAATGGAATGATGGTCAAAAAGAAATTAAGGAAAGCTGGAGAAGGCCCTGCCTATCAACCATTACACTAGTCTTTTACTTAGTGCTGACTGAAAAGATGATAGCTGATGGTTTGAGAGGAGAGAACAGGACTAAGGTTAGCCATATTGTGTGTTCCTTCACAAAGCTGGGCAAGATCAAGCGGTATCAGAGTATCACAATCAACAGCTGGCCTACCACAGCTCTAAGCCCCAAGAATCAAAAGGCAGAGCTGACAACTCCCGAGACAGCGTGGAGGGCACAGCGCAGGGGCATTTCTCACCTACTAAACCCACTCTTCCTGGAGCTGTGGTAGAGTGTTCGCCTAGCATGGGCAAGGTTCTGGGTTCATTTCCTGGTCCAGGAGTAGGGCTGGGTGTATATGGGTGGCATCTAACATAGCTGGCCGGAATTTACAAAGCACTCATTTCACAAAATACAGTTCAGGAGTAAGATGTGAGTACACAGGCCTGAGTAGCCCACATGCATGTTACACCATTTGTTTGTTTGTTTGTTGGTTGGTTGGTTGGTTTTTTCGAGACAGGGTTTCTCTGTATAGCCCTGGCTGTCCTGGAGCTCACTTTGTAGAGCAGGCTGGCCTCGAACTCAGAAATCCACCTGCCTCTGCCTCCCGAGTGCTGGGATTAAAGGCGTGTGCCACCATGCCTGGCTATGTTACACCATTTAAATCTAACACACACACACACACACACACACACACACACACACATCACTATTTGGAGCAACACGGTCTCACTTTATTCAGTATTCTAACAAGTATCAAGTGTCCAATTTCCAATTCTCAAACCCTAAGCATTCTGGAAGCAAAACCTACAAGGGCAGAAGAGACATCTATGGATTTGAGCATCAAGGGAGGGACAAAACACTTTAAAAGGACACAGGATCAAAGCCAGCGAGTTCTCCGAAGGCGTTTATTCAAGTGTACAAATGATTCCAAGAGTCTGGAACTAAGTGGGGGTCCTCCCTAGCGATGCCAACACCTACTACAAAACATTCTTTAAAACACGAGATATTTAGCTGCTCAGAGACACAATGGTTCATGCGTGCCAACCCAATCCCCTTCAGCAGCAGCCACACCACAAGCCAACAACGAATAGCAGGGGCCTATTTTATAAAGACGCCTGATGGTGCTCTGTGCTGATGGTACCGTGCAGCAAGCACCCACTGAAGGTGAGCTACGCTGAAGATGTTTAACTCAGGCAACTTTTCCCAGGCGAGCGTGCCTCTAAACTCCATTTTCATCCACAACAACAACAAAAAAAAATAAGACTGTTAGAGTTGTCTCATGTATACATCCTGTCATCGGTTAACTGGAACGAGGTAACATCCTATGACATGCCACGTCCCGCAGCAACCGGCTGTGTGACCACTTTCAAAGGAAGCAGCGACATATGAAGGGCCCTTGCTTCATTCACTGTCACCTACCAATGGCTAGTAATTCATACTGTTTCTCTAAGGATTTCCTCTAGCTTGTGTGGAGGTGCATGTGCGTTTGTGGAGGTGCCCACGTGTGTATGAAGGCCAGCGATGGATGTCAGCTATGTTCTGAGACAGTCTCTCGCCAAACCCGGAGCTCACTGGGATCTTGCTGTCCTGACAAGTGTTGAGATGACAAGTGTGTCACTGTACCCAGCTTTTCGAGGAGGGTGGTGGGAATGGCAGGCCTTCACACTTGCATGGCAAGCCATTTACCTACTGAGCTACCACCGGTCCTTCATCTATGTTGTAAACAAAGGAAAAGTATCTTCATATGAGAAATTTAGGTGTTATCTCGCTGAAGGTCACACTTACATTTATGATTAAGTTCCCTCGTATCCCAACACATGAATTTTACTTATATCCTTATGCAGACAGCAAATCCCCCATCTAAAAACTACTCGAGACCTTGAAGTGGGATCAAACAGCAGGAAGGTAAATCTGTGTTTCCTCTCTTTTCTTTTTTAAAAAAAAAAAGACTTTATTTTTATGTGTATGTGTGTAGGTGTCATCTGTGGGAGTATATGTCACATGTGTACAGGTACCCAGAGGCCAGAAGAAGGTTACGGGTCCCCTCGGAGCTGGAAACACAGGCAGAGTGAATGCAGAGCCCCCTGACATTGAGTGCTGGAGCTAAGCTCTGGTCCTCTGGAAGAGCAGGTGCTCACTAACTGCTGAGCCATTGCTTCAGCCCCACAGGTCTGCCAGTGTAAAAATACGGGAACAGTGAAATAAAATGTCTGTGAAGTATAACTAAGACTGCTGTATTTCCCAGGCATGGCAAAAGACAGAGAAAAATCAAGATGAACTTGTGCCCAATTGCATCAAAACTTAGCCCGATGGTAGGCGCTTCAGGAAATGGGTCAAGCACATTATACTACCACTGAAGTCCACTGAACATTATAGTCCACTGAAGTGTAAAGCTGCCCCTATAAAGTGCATGGGATGCATTTGCCCTCCAGAAGCTAACAACATACTATACGCTGACTAACCCAAAAAAAAAAAATTGCCTAAAGATGCCATTTTTCTAACCACAAATTGTGACCTACGAATCGATTTGCTGGAATTCAGTCAGCATGTTTTCTTTCTAATGACAGAAAATGGAACATAACAGAAATAAGCAGAAGGGACCTAACTAGGGTAGACACTGCTCTGTGAAGCCAGACATGGTGCCTCATATCTTTAAGCTCAGCACTGGAGAGGCTGGGACAGAAAGAGTACAGAGAGTAGCAGGCCAGCCTGGGCTACACAGTGAGGTCAAGGCCAAGAGAATCTGTATCAAAAGCCACTACTTTGTAAAACCTTAAAACCTTTCATTCGTGTGTGTGTGTGTGTGTGTGTGTGTGTGTGTGTGTATAGGTGCATGTACTAAATCATAATGTCCTTATCGGTGTGAGGTTTTTGCATAAGTTAGAACTATGGTTGAAGCCGTAAGTTTTTTGGTTAAAGCCATTAAGTTTTTCTTAAGTTAGAACTATGGTTAAAGCTAAAGGACCCAGGCTGACTAAACATCCTAAATCCTCAGACCCGGATCAAGTTCTCTGCTCAAGACGAGCCTATGGAATCCTATCAAGAGCTACAGAGACAGGATACAAAAGGGGCAAGCCTAACCAAGCCTGCTTTGGGCCCCAGGGCCTCTCCATCTTCCCCCCAAACAGTTTGCTCAAGCACTCTTCTCTCAAGATGGAACCACTGAAATCTATTCAAGAGTTCCTTGATACACAGGCAAAGGCTATACAAAAGCAGACAGAAGGACAAGTCCCAGCCAAGCTCTTGGCTGGCCTTGAGGTCCTGCCAGTTTCCTTAACAGCCCTAAGGCGGTGCCTACAAACTCCTGTAGCTAAGCAACCTTGGAGTGGGGCTCCTCCTTCCTCCACTGACTGTCAACAGTTCAACTCCTCCAATCAACTTTTCCTCAACTACAACTTCTGCAATTGCTGCCTGTGTCCCTAAAGAAGACGAATCCTCTTACCTTCCCCAAATCCCAGACTGTCTTCCTAGTAGTTCCAGAAGCCGGTACTCTATTCAGTTTATCACACATCATTTCGCACCATTACTAAGAAGCTAGGACGGAGTCTCCTGGCAACCCCCAATCTTAATAACGCTTGGTGCAAAAACATGCTCCCCAAATTCCTTGCAAACTACAAGCTTTGAGCAGTCCTGAAGGGGCAGGCTTAGTGATCCAGGAGTTATAGAAACGGCTGCTCTTTCCCACTAAGATACCAAATCTTACAGATGGGGATACATCCCGAGGACTTGACACGTCCAGGTGTTTTCCTAATTCAGTGATGCAAAGCTAAGTTTCCCACCCAGGGAGCAGCTTCCATACCCTCAGGCCTCAAGGAGGCTGGGAGCATCTGGCTTGCTGCCGCTGTCCAGCCTCCTGCCCTCCATCAGGGCGCCGTCCTCCCAGGGTCCCAGGCTTGGCCTCCTACCCCCACAGATGGAGCACGTCTCGGGCCTCCGGGCTACACTCACCCCTCGGCCGGGGAGGCGGCGGCTCCTCGGGCTGCGCCTCCGCCTGCCCGGCCACCGCCGTCGCCGCCGCTCGGCTTCTGGCCTGCTCCAGGCCGGCCCCGGACCGGCTCCACTTCACCTCGACCCCTTCTCCGGCCGCCAGAGCCCAGTGTCCTGCATTGACCCGGAAGCAGCTTTCCGGGACCCCAACAACAACACGTGACCCCGCCGCACGTGTCACGTCCGCTGCGTGATTGGGAGGGGCCAGAGGAGACGAGCCTCTTAGAGCGAGCTGCGGTTGCCATGGCAACCGGGAAGGGTGGTATCCACCTAGAGTGGATCAGAACTACACCCCATCCTGCTTGCTTTTCTTACCAGTGCACCAGGGGAGCAACCCCAGGTCCAAAGACCGATCACCTACAAGAGAAGCATCCATGGAGAAAGGAGCCCTGGACGAACGTGTCCAAACACACCTGCAATCTTGGCCTGACTCAGTGTGACCCTACTTGTAATCACTACCTGTCCCTGACTTCACAGGCCTCATCTATAAAATGTCCTGTACGATCTCTATACTTCATATACATCTAGGTGTAGGGGACAGTTTGACCTTTGTTCTGTGCCCTCTCCAGTCCCAAGGCACCTGAAACTCCCAAACACTAACAATTTACAATTTTCACCTATTGCGTGTGCTTTACACCGTAGCCAATAGATACACGAGATAAAAAACAAAAAACAAAAAATAAGAACAACCCACAAACCTCCTAAAGGACATATTTTGTAGAACTGAAAATTGAAGTTGGGAAGTCAAATGATCTGCTCACGACCACCTACTTAGCAAAAATGGCTGGGCTGAGACTTGAAACCAGGTCAGGCTGGCTCCAGAGAAAATATGCTTCACACCAGGCCACGCATAGCCCCGGATCCAAAGCCTCACACTTGGCTGTTGGGTTGTTTGCTTTTGTGCCCATGGAATAGAAATGGAGCAGGAGGCCACTCCAAGTCTAGGCGGCAGGTTCTGGCACCCGGGGCTAGCTGCAGCGTGGGTAGGGGCCCAGAGCAGACCTCCTGAGTACTAGGGTCTGGTGCCCCTGGACGCTGATCCTGAGGAGGAACCAGCCATGCATAAATATGTGAGTGGAAAGTCTACGAGTTGAGGAGAGTTCCGTGCACAGTGTCAATCTGCTTTGGCGTAGTGTGTGTCCAGGACAGTATGGGGGATGCCATAAACATGCATATGTATATACTGGTACCCAGAAAGAGGAAAACAAAAGTTTTTCACCATCCTCAGGCCCTGGGGACTTAAATTGACTCTTTTTTTTCTTGTCCCATAGGCAGGACTTAGGCTGGAGAGAGACTTGAGAAGGACCTGGCTAAGAAACACGTTCTGAGGGCAACGAGTCAGGCAGTGGCTTAGAGAACTCTTACATGGTTGCCTCCTGCCCAGGAAAGCACTTTGCTGACACTTTAGGAAGTAAGGCCTTTGAGGGACTAGAGTTATTGGCAAGACCACAGCTAAAAGAAGCCTCAGTGGGAAGGACATGCAGAGCAGAGGAAGTGGAAGCAGAGGAGGAAGGACAGGGGCAGGGGTCTTCCCTCTGAAGAGTTTGCTCACACACTAAGGGGAAATAAGAGCTGTAAGTCATTACTACTAACAAATACTGTTGCTATGGATAGAAACACACACATAGACATTGAATGTAAGAGTCCTTAGAAAACAAACTCAAGAGATTAATGTTTCTATCTGTCTCTTGTTGATCTCCTGGAGGCAGCTAGAGTCCTCTTCCTAAAACTTGAATCAGACTGCATCACTCGCTGGGGCTGACCCTTCCTGAGACTTCCAGAGGCTCCTCTTCACCTCAGGATGAACCTCCAACATGCTTCTTGGAGTTCCCTTCAATGGGCCGATTTTCCTAGCCTCATCTCTTACCTGTCTCCTGTTACTCTATAGCTGCACCATCCAGTCGGCTAGCCACTAGTTATGTGTTGCTATTTAATTTTGTTTTCATTGAAATTGGGAAGTTGGGGAGTTGGAGGTGTATCTGGGTTGTTAGAATGCTTGGGCAGCACACAGCAAGCACGGGATCAAGCACCACACCTGGGTTATGTGGTTATGCATAGCTGCATCACCAGCAATGGAGAGGCCGGAGCCAGAGGAGCCGGAGGAGCCGGAGGAGCCAGAGGAGCCGCCGTTTGAGGCTTCCCAGAGTGAGTTCGAGGCCAGCCTGGGTGGCATGACATACTTACTGTCTCAAGAAAACAAAATATAAATAAAATGAAGGGCTAAGGATGTGGATCCTTTGTAAATCCTTTGCCATGCTGTCCAGGGCTCTGGTGGATTCTCAGACAGACAGACAGACAGACAGACAAATGGACCGACACACACACACACACACACACACGCCACAACTTAAGTCAAACTGAGGTTTCCTCAGTCATATGATACTGGTATCACTTTGAGCATTATCTCTTACCGCTACTGGCTGCCGTATGGAACGGTTCACATCTGGTATCTCTTACCACCACAGAATCTTCTAGTGGGCAGTGACTCCCTAGCAAATCCCCATGTGTCTTGCTTTGCAGCAGTTCCTCTGATAAACTATTTGGCTGAAACATTTCTATTTTTCTGAGATGGAAAATGGCTCATGATTGCCTGTTCCCCGAGTGAGAGGGTCGGTGGAGTCAGGAGCCAGGTTGGTGCTAGTCTGCGGAGGGCAGACTTAGTCTTGTGGTTTCCAGCATCAATTTCCCATCATTCCTAAAGGGTCATCATCTAGAAAAAAGCAGGCAGACGCTGGGCCAAGATGAAAGGAAAAGGCAATGAAAGGACAAGTATCTGGTCATTTTTATTAGAAAGTGTGGATACTTTTGATATGAAAAATACCATATATATATATATATATATATATATATATATATATATATATATATATATATATATCAGATTAACCAAACAGCAGACCAGGCCAAGGTGATTCCATGTGGGAGAGGTTTATTGTGTTATAAAGGGGGCAATGAAGTGGGTAGAAGGGCAGAGAAGAGGAGAAAGAGAGAAAGAAGGGGGAGAGAAGAGAGAGAAGAAAAAGAGAGGAAGGAGGGGGTGACTTTCTATTTTATACGAAAAATGACGTCACACCATTGAGGGTGGGAACTGAGCCAAGTAGATTGTGGGATTGAAGGTCATTGTCCTGGCAATGCAGGTCAAGGGTCACATAGTTAGGTGGGCTTGGAGTGTCCTGGTACTAACATTCCTCCCTTCTTGTTATTATAAGAAGAAGGGGAGAAAAAGAGAGGGAAGACCAATGGTGAAGAAGGAATGAGGGTGTTGTGTCTCTTAGACTACTTCTTGCTGTTTAGGGGCGTCGTCACTTTTCAGTGTATATCTGGTCTTCACCATCGGAATCCGTTTGGTAGTCATTTATGGGCAGTGGCTGGTAATCCTGTAACAGGAGCTGAAGGAACATAGAGACAAGATTAATAAGACAAGGAGCGAATAACAATGCCAGAAAGATGACCAGGAAAGATGTTACGAGTGGAAGGATCTACTTCCATATGGGGTACTCAAGGATACCAGAACTGTATGTCTCACGGTTACTGAAGTCTCTTATGTCTGCCTGTAGTTCCTGGATTTTATTTTTCACTATTCCGGATTGAATGACATAGAAACAGCATTCTTCCCATAGGAATAGACAGAGGCCACCTTCTTTAGCTGTCAAGAGGTCTAGTCCTCGCCAGCTTTGAAGCACCAGGGATGCCAAGGAATCAATCTGCTTTTGGATAGTAAGCACAGTTTAAATGAATATCAGGGAAAAGATGAAAAGGCCACAACTAATCCTGTGTCTCCTCCCGAGAGGTCCGGTTTGGCTGCTGGAGTGAAGCCTCATTCTCTAGGATGGGGGACAAGACAGGTGGTCTTGATGTCTTCTGAAGCTTAATGGAGCACGGTCCTGGTAGGGTCGATGTGTATGAAGAGGAATTATCTTTAGGTGGGGGAACAAAGGGTTTTAAGTGAGACAGGTGGACCCAATGAGAGAGTCCCTCAAGTTTAGCAGCTGTAGGAGTTACGAGGATTATCCTAAAAGGACCCTGCCAATTTGGAGAGAGGGGTGAGAGCTGATGACCTGGAGGAGATAAAAGGACTTGGTCTCCAACATTAACAGGTAATGGGCAGGAGACAGAGTGTGGTCGAGGTAGGTGATGGTCAGCAAAGTTCCATAGGAGAGAAGAGAGATGAGAAAGTAATGGGGTAAGCAAATGATCAGGAAGAGGAGAATTTTTAGGCGAGAATCCAGGAGTTAGGACTGGATGGCCGTACATGAGTTCGAAAAGTGAGATGAGGAGAGGTCACTTGGGGAGAGCTTACAGCCTGAAAAGAGCCAGGGGGTGTCTAGGGCCTTAGATAGGATCTGAGAAACTTGGGAGGTAAATTCAGGTCTGTTGTCTGACTGGAGAGAGACCAGAACACCAAATCGAGGGATGATCTCTCGGAGGAAAAGATCGGAGACTGTTTGAGCCCTTTTATAAGTTGTGGGAAATGCTTCTACCCACCCTGAGAAGGTGTCCACCAAGACTAGGAGGTATGCCACAGGTGCAAAAGAAGGTCCTATTTGGTGGCTCAAGACTCCAAGGGTAAATCCCTCCATTTCTGTTACATAAAGGGAAAAAGGATGAGTCAGGTCAGGAAGATGTAAGGTTGGGGCCCTACGGAGGGCCTGTTGGAGCCTTTGAAAGGGCTTGGTAATAGGTTTTAAAAGAGGTGCGTGAGTGGGGCCTGACCTTGCTTTGTATAGAGGGCCAGAAAGAAGAGAAAAGGAAGGGACACAAGAACGTAAAAAACTGGCTATTCCCAAGAATTACAAAATTTCTTCCTTTGTAGAAGGAACAGTTAGAGATTGAATCAGATTCTTTCTGTAGCCTTATGACTCAGGTGATTGTTAGACCCAAATAGGTTACCTGAGGAGTGGACAGTTGGACTTTAGAAGGTGAGACCCTGTAGCCACAATTAGAGAGAAAATTCAGAAGAGCTGAGGTGTCAGTCTGGCTGATTTCTAGAGGTCTACAGAGAAGGACATCATCTATGTAAAGTATGATCTTAGATTTAGGAAGAGATAGAGATAGTAGGTCAGAAGCTAAGGCCTGTCCAAATAGGTGTGGGCTGTCCCAGAATCCCTGAGGTAAGACAGTCCAGGTCAGTTGGGTAGAAAAGTGGGTATCAGGATCTGTCCAGGTAAAAGCAAATATGTTTTGTGACTGGACATCTAGAGGAATAGAGAGAAACGCATCCTTAAGATCTAGGACTGAGAAATGGGTAGTATCTGAAAGGATAGTAGAAAGAAGTGTGTAGGGGTTAGTCACAACTGGGTGGAGAGGCACCACTGCAGAGTTAATACGTCTGAGATCTTGGACTAAACGATAGGCACCATTGGGTTTCTTTACTGCCAGTATAAGGGTTTTAAAGGAGAAGAGGTAGTCGAAGGAGTTTCTTTCTCAACAGGTCAGAGATGATTGCCTTGAGTCCCCTGAGGCTCTGGAGGGAGAGAGGGTATTAAGCCTGGATGATATACCTGGTAGGGTCCAACAATTGGATGACAACAGGCGAATGGTGTCTAGCGACAGAGGGGTTCTGGATGTCCTAGACTCTGGGATCTACTGGTAAAAGGAATGGCATGGTATTGTTAGTAGGTTGGTTGGCTAAAAGAAGGAACAGAGGAACTGCTGGTGAGCTTGAGTTCAGGCAAATATGGGAAGCAAAAGAAATAGAGGCTCCCAGCCTAGATAGGAGGTCTCTTCCCAATAAGGGGACAGGACATGTGGGCACTACCAAAAAGGAATAGGTGATAGGTACACCCCTAAAAATGCAATTGAGTGGTGGGGTCTGATATGGGAAGTAAGGTTGTCCTCATACCCCGACAACAGGAAAATGAGAGGGAGATGTGGGCCCTCAAAACTCCGTTAGGACCAAGCAAGTGGCTCCAGTGTCCAAGAGGAAAGAGATGGGTCTCCCACAGACCACGATGTCTACCCTAAGCTCTCTGTTCGTGATGGCAGTGGTCAGGTCAGAGGAGCCTGGGCCTCATCAGTCGGCCATAGCCAAGCCTAGGAGATCTGTTGGAGGGTTATATGGGAGTGATGTCTCCCTGTTTTGTTTAACATAGGGGCATTCAACGGCCCAATGTCCCTCTTGATGACACCTAGGGCACGGCCCCCTCAGAGAGATTAGGGCAGGCTTTGGCCCAATGACCTTGTCGACCGCACCTGTAGCAGGTGCCCAGTGGTCCCTTGGTCTTAGGAGACCATGAGCTCTGGGTAACAGCTGGGGCTGGTCGGACAGCCTTTGCCAGCATATTGTACTTCTGCTTTTGAACCCTCTCATCTCTCCCATGGTACACCTTGGATGCCAGCGCCAAGATTTCTGCCTGTGGAGTAAGGGGTCCTCTCTCCAATTTCTTAAGTTTAGTTTTAATGTCAGGTAGCTCTGGGAAAAGAAGTAAGTCATTAAGAGTTGTTTACCCTCTAGGTTCTCAGGGTCCAGATTGGTATATTGTAATAGAGCCCCTTTAAGGCTTTCTAAAAACTGAGATGGATTCTCCTGTTCATCTTGGACAACCTCTTGAAGTTTTTCAAAATTCACCGGCTTTAAAGCTGCCTTTCTCAGACCCGCCAAAAGACATGTAACAAACCTGTCCCTGGCTAGAATACCACCTGCAGAATTATAATTCCATTGAGGATCCAAGTCAGATACTGTCTCCGCTCCGATTGGATATGCTCCATCTATTTGATGAATCTCGTCTGCATGCGCTCTCCCTTGTTCCCAAACTCGCTCGAGTTCCTCGGGAAGCAAATTGTTAGTAAGTATCATGTGTATATCATAAAAAGTTAAGCTGTACGACTGAGTGATATACTGAAACACCTTGATAAAGGCAGAAGAATTAGAAGTATAGAAGTCCAATCTCTTCTCTATCTAAGAAAGTTCGCTCAGTGAGAAGGGAACGTGTACTCTGACCAGACCATCCACCCCCGAAACTTCTCTTAAGGGAAGGACAGTTGCTGGGTCGGACTCTTCTAGGGGTGGAGAACTTGGGGTTTTGGTTGTGGCCTTAGAGCGAGTGATAGGTGGTGTGAAAGTAGGTGCTAAGGTAGAACGTTTGGAGGGGCCTGCAGTCAGCGCAGAAGGAGGAGGAGAGCTGGGGGTGGCAGGCCCTGGGGAGTCTCGGTGGGGTAAAACTGAGGCAGCATTTTGGGCTCTACTTGGCGCAGGGGCAGGCCTACAGAGGAAAGGAGGTGGTTCATATGCTGGGTCCAGTATCATAGGATCGTCTAGTGGAAGTTGTGCGGGGTTTGGAGTTTCCTGGTACTAACCACTTTGATCATTTTGATTCATAAAACAGCAATTTCATACGGTGCAACCTAATAATAAGGAGGAGTTTAGGATGGGTGTGTGGTACAGGCCTGTATTCCTAGTGTTTGGGAGGCCAAAGAGAGGATTCTCATGAATTTGAAGCTAGCCTGGGCTATAGAGTGACATTAGAAGGAAGGAAAGAAAAGAGGGAGGGTGAGAGGGAAGGGTGGAGGGAGGAAGGGAAGGAGAAAAGGAAAAGAGAAGGCTTGGGGAAATTAAGGCTGCTTTTATCCATTCTCATGAACTCCTTATTATTAAAAATGGGTTAAACGAAAGCCAAATCTGTTCTAACAGTGTATAGCAATTCCTGGAGGCATCGGTCTAGTTGGCCAGTTGATTCTATGATTCTTCATCAGATTGGTTCTCTGATTCAGGATTCACCATGCCCTAAGAGCTGTCTTAACTGCTCTCCGTGTTCTTCTTGTGCCAGATGCTGCTGGAGGTGTTTTACATCGATTATTCCTTTTAATCCTCACAGGAATCTCCTGCAGTACATGTGGTACTATCAGATCTATCTATCTATGCAATGCGTCCAGCAACCTACGGATAGTAAATGGGGATGCCAAATCCATATTGAGGTCAGTCTGACACAGGAGTCTGAGTTCGTAATAGCCCTGTAATGAGGGGATATCAATGGAGTGTGAAGTCTCAGCCAGATGTTTGCATATTCTTTTGATTCAGCAAATGCTTGTTTTATAATCATTATGTATTTGTATGTCTTAGACTTAGCGAGGTGGCTTGAGGCAAACAAATATGGATCTGACAGGGATGCCACAGTGTGGTTTGAAAGATAACATGCATACCCCAAAATTGATGGAGCTCAATAATGTACTTTTATTTGCTTACTTTTATGACCGTTTGTTTTGTGTTTTATTTCACTGAGCTATGGTCTTGTTCTGTGAACCAGGCTGGCTTCAACCTCATGATCCTCCCATGTCAGTCGGCTTCCAACATAGTGGGATTACAGGCGTGTGGCGTGGCACCGCAACTGGCAAGGTTGTGAAACCTAAAGGGAGTAAGGGAGCCACACTTTCAGCCGAAGCCTTTTCCCATGTGTGCAGTGGGATAATACAGGGTAACGCAATGTATCAGTGTGGAAGCAGGGATGCAGAGGAAAGAAAGCAGCTACTAGACTTGAAATAATAAGTGGTTAGGAAAAATAGTTTTTAATATCTGCCCTGGTTTTTCCACTCTTGACCTTAGACTATTAACTACTGAATAACTTGAGTCTGATAAACCAGCATAAAGCACCCAAAATGCTGTGTAATAGGTTGTATAGATTATTATACATTGTATGTATATATATATATATATATATATTTCTAAATTCATAAATCCCATCAAAGTCACATAAATTCTGATTCATGGCTGGCACTCTGGGGTTCTGCATGTTATTTTTAAAAACATAACTATGTGAGGGCAGGTGCCACCAAGGAGATTGAAGCAAGAGGATCAAAGTTCAAGGTGAGCCTGAGCAACCAAGTAAGGCTATGTCTAAAAAGCAGGGAGTGGTGAGGACTGAGGCTATAGCTCAATGGTAGCGTTTGCTTAGCATGCTTGGGACTCTAGGTTCAAACAAAGAAAAAACATGGCCAATACTTCTCAGAATGTAGCCTGTAGTGCCAAGTTTCATGAGCAAACAAAGATTGAGAAACTCTTAAACTAGAGAGCAAGATCACACCACAGCACAAGGGTTTTCTAACCAACATAATGGAGGTACATGTCTTTGTTACATTTTTATTCTCATGCTAGAACACTGTGACCAAGGCAAGTTATTTTTAAAAGCATTTAACTTGGAGCTTGCTGTACCAAAGGATAGCAGAGTCCATGTTCATCATGGCGAGAGCATGGCAGCATGCAGGCAAGCATGGCGTTGGAGCAGTAGCTGAGAGCTTTGGTGTTGAGACAGTAACTGTGAGGCAGAAAGGAAGGGTAACCAGCAAGACCAAGACCCACCTGATTGGGAATTGTCTTAGTTACGGTTTCTATTCCTGCACAAACATCATGACAAAGAAGCAAGATGGAGAGGAAAGGGTTTATTCAGCTTACACTTCCATACTGCTGTTCATCACCAACGGATGTCAGGACTGGAACTCAAACAGGTCAGGAAGCAGGAGCTGATGCAGGGGCCATAGAGTGATGTTCCTTACTGGCTTGCTTCCCCTGGCTTGCTCAGCCTGCTCTCTTATAGAACCAAGACTACCAGCCTAGGGACGGGACCACCCACAAGGGGACCTCCCTGCTTGATCACTAATTGGGAAAATGCCTTACAGCTGGATCTCGTGGAGGATTTCCCCAACTGAAGCTCCTTTCTCTGTGATAACTCCAGCTTGTGTCAAGTTGACACAAAACTAGCCAGTACAGGAATATCAGCATTTTCTTACTGGGCAGAGGATGATCTTTTAAAAACTACTTGACAGCAATGCTTTCTTGCAGTTTCCATAGATAGATCAGACAGAAGAAACTTAATTACCAGGAAGTTTCTCCATTGAGTAAAGCCGTTTTCCATAAATTGCTTGATGCCTCACTAATCCCTCTTAATTTTTCTTGGAAAGAATGGGATACATGAAGGCAAACATACTTTATATGAGTGTGTCTCGGTGAAGGAACTTCTCTGTCCATGTCTCTACTACTAGGCCATGTCACAGGACATTGTGAATTCCCCAAAGCCTCTCAGCCCAGTCTGTGCATGCTTTTTTCTTCTCAAATTTAACTATTATTCTGATTTCTAATATTGTTGTGTTTTCCTCCTGTTTAAAAATCTGTATAAATGAGATCAAAAGAGAGCAATTATTTGATAATGTGATAGGGTCGTTTATGTTGTTGCCTGGAGCTGTGGCTTATTCACATTATTATTGTTGTTAAACAGTATTTCATGTTAAATACTAGAGCTAATTTTTCTGTTTCCTGTTGGTAGACATTTGAAACTCCATCAGTCTGAGGCCTTTAGGTGGAATGATCTTGTGTGTGCCTCTCAATGTATACATCTATAGCTATTGCTTTAGGAAACCAGCTTAAAACAAACCAAGTAGATCCTAGCTTATTGAAATCAGCATGATTGAATATAAATGTAGGTCAAGTCATATACATGATTTAACGTTTTCTAATGACCATATTAGAGAAGTTGTAAAGGTATGTTTGATGTTAAACATTCATTTTGTTAGTTATTATATAGTGCACAATATTTCATTCAAACACATTATTAATATGGAAATGACTCATTTAAAGTCTTTTCATAGTAAGTCTTCAAAGTACTGTGTGCCTTCTATGCTTTGAGCAGTTCAGGCCACATTTTAAGTGCTCAGAAAAAGATGAGTCTGTGGGATCAGTGGTTGCCATACAAGCACAAGAATCTGAATTCAGATCTACAGCAAACATACAAAAGCCATATAAAAGTGGTATATGCCTGTTAGCCTAGTGTTGTGATGGGGAGTAAACAGTATCCAGAGACAGGCTGATCCCAAAGACTTCTGCACTGGCTAGCTTCAGCTCCAACGAAAGACCCTGTTTCAAAAGTAAGGTGGAAAAAAAAATAAAGAAAAACATCCAACATCGACTTCTGATCTCCATGTGTACACGCACCCACCACAAGGGTTTTCTAACCAACATAATGAAGGTACATGCCTTAGTTACATTTTTATTCTCATGCTAGAACACTGAGACCAAGGCAAGGTATTTTTAAAAGCATTTAACCTGGAGCTTGCTGTAGCAAAGGATAGCAGAGTCCATGTTCATCATGGCGAGAGCATGGCAGCATGCAGGCAAGCATAGCGTTGGAGCAGTAGCTGAGGGCTTTGGTGTTGAGACAGTAACTGTGAAGCAGAAAGGAAGGGTAACTACAAATAATACAGGCTTTTGTAACCTCAAAGCCCACCCCTAGTAAGACACCTCCGCTACAATTTGGTCTGGTTCTACCTCCCAGGCCCATGCTCCCAGAAGTAAGATGCAGACTCAAAATATATTTACAAATACTGCCTTGGTGATATAGCTAGGCTAACAACTGGTCACATCTCCCTGGGCTAATTTCCTGCCTGGATCTCTTTCAGAATTCTTTCTCCTTCCAAATGTCCCACCTTCTATTTGACCCTTTCTTTTAGGCCATAGGTTTGTTTTTGTTTTTGTTTTTATTGACATGTGATGCATCCATACAATATACAAGATATTCTCCCTCCACACCTCCTCCAATAAGGCCATACTTCCCAATCCTTCCCAAATAGTTCCACCAAGTGGGGACCTAGTATTCAAATTTATGAGCCTATAAGGCAATTATCATTCAAACCATCACAATATGACTATTAACAAAATTACCAGTCCCTAGCGTGGGATGTAGTACCAATGTCCATCACTAAAAGCATCCTTCTCCTGTCACTTCTGCATTGGGGACTGCCAGACTTTAATTTTAGACCATGATCAAGGCAACTCTTATAAGGATAACATTTAAGTGGGACTGGCTTACAGGTTCAGAGTCTAGTTGTTATCATCAAGAACATAATATGGCAGCATCCAGGCAATCATGGTGCTGGAGGAGCTGAGAGTTCTACATCTTCATCTGAAGGCTGCCAGGAGAAGACTGGCTCCTACATGGTTAGAAGGAGGATCTCATTGCCTGCCTCAACAGTGACACACTTCCTCCAACAAAGGCACACCTACTCCAACAAGGCCATACCTACTCCAACAAGAACCCACCTACTCCAACAAGGCCACACCTCCTAATAGTGCCACTCCCTAGACCAAGCATATTCAAACCACCACACCCTCTAACTTTCTTGTTTTCTTTCTTAACTTGCAATTTATCAGTGAAAATAAGAGTGTGTCCCTTTTCTGGCTTCTGCTCTTTTATTTCTTTTCCTTAGATCATCCTCTTTTTCTTTTCTCTCTAAACAAAACAAAACTACAACAAAACTCCTGAGTAATATTTATCCATTAGTTCCTTAGATGAATGTTAGATTTCTTTAGTGAAGCCATCTTGAGTTTTCCCAGTGGTACAGGCTTTAATTTTAGACTCAATTATTTTATAAATGTAGACAGGATTGTTTGATTTTTCTACTTCTTGAGTTGGTTTCTTTCTGGGGATTTGTTTGTAGGTCTACATTTCCAAGTCTGTTCTTAAGTTCTTTTTGATGACCCATCTGCATTGATTCTTCATTTTTATTCTAGATAACTGTTGCTCGTGCCACGCCCTTTATTCTGTTGGTCTCACCCACTTATATTTTTGTTAGTACTTTTCTTCATCTGTTTGCTTCTTTAGTTGGTTTTGAAACAGAATCCCCTGTACTCAGCCTGGCTTCAACACACTATGTATGAAGGATGACCTTGAACACTTCACTGGCTCCTCCCACTTTCTGCATGCTGAGATTACAGGTATATGCCACCACATCTGGCTTGGCCTTTTCTGGCCAATTTTGTTATTCCTTTTCTGTGTTCCCCTCTGAAAACTTCCTTTAAATAAGGAATCTCTAAGGACAGTGCTGGTAGTGTTCCTGCATTTTGGTATGTTAGCATTTCTGTTATAATTCAGTTTCTGGTATTTTCTGATTTCTTCAATTTGTTAATCTGATAGATTAACACTAATTGATTTTTCAGTGTTGAATCAACCTTTTGTATCTGTGATCGATTACACTTGAGTGTGGTATATAAATCTTATTATTAGATTGGCTGTGTCTTGCCTCTCTGCTGGGAGTGCCTGGGCATCACAGGTATGCCACCAAGAGGAGGCAGGGCAAAGTCCAAAATGGGGTGTCCACAGTGGTTCCTGGTCTCCTATCTGAGTACCAGGGGCATCTATATGCCTGGTGGAGAGGGTAAGCATGTGCTCAGGACAAGTGGAATCTGGTCTGATTCAGAGTGAGTGCCCAGTGTATTAGATGGGTTGGAAGGAGAGAAAGCCTTCCTCAGGAGTCTTAGTCATGGCTCTTTAGTTGAAGACTTTCCCTGTAGCAATCTTTAATGAAGCAGCTCTCTGAGATGATCCTTGCTTGTTCATAATGAGGGCAGATGTGGACATACACTAACATACACGTCAGTTGGAGTGAACCAAGCATTATATAACTCTTGCAGGAAGGAATACACAGGAAGGGAAGGTCATTGGTTGAAGGCTGAAGAGCATTTAGATACCTCATTGTCATGAAGAAGAAATCCAGGTATTATATGCTATGTTACTGAGTGCCCATGGTCCTCTCAGTGGGGGTCATGGTTATGTGTGCAAGAGCAGGTACAGAGACAGGTAGGGATTAGCCCCACTTCTCCAGTCAGAGCAGGTACAGAGACAAGTAGGGAATAGCCCCACTCCTCCAGTCAGAGCAGGTACAGAGACAGGTAAGGAATAGCCCCACTCCTCCAGTCAGAGCAGGTACAGAGACAGGTAGGGAATAGCCCCACTCCTCCAGTCAGAGCAGGTACAGAGACAGGT